>PVKP010009746.1:0-67058 GCA_004027715.1 Plecturocebus donacophilus | reverse complement strand
TTGGGCCCAGAAAGTTGAGGCTACAGTGAGCCGTGATCTCGCCACTGCACTCAAGCCCGGGCAACAGAATGACACTCTGCCTTAAATAATAATAATAATAATAATTATTATTATTCTTATTCTTGAGGAGATGGTTATTGAGCTGGTTTTGAACGCTAAGGTTGTGTTCTAGAGGAGAAAAGGATTTGGGTGACAAAGACCTTTCCAGGCAGAGTGAACAATTCAAGAACAGATTCAGAGGCACAAAATAGGCCAGTGTCTTTGGGTAATTTTGAGAAATTTGCTAATTCATTTGCTAATTTAACATGCAGGTTTTGTCCAAGCAGGGCTATGGAGACAAACCTGGAGAAGGGGGTACATTTCTAAGTCACTGTGGATGGGAAAGCAGTACTTCCTTCTTATGCCCGAAAGCCCCTGATGTCACAGCTGGAAGAAAGGGAGCCACACCCATGCCTCTGTCCCCTTTCACTGAAATTTTGCAGCTAGAGGCTATTGCCCTCAGCTGTGTCCCTCAGTCCTCCCACCTTGATCATCCTTCAAATGAAGCTTGTGGAAGGGACGTAAAATGTTGCAAAAAGTGTACTCATAACTTTAATGTTAATTCATTTAATAAACTCCTTTGGACCTAAAAAAGGGTGCCTACCTTAAAAGAAAATACAGCCACACACCAGGAGAGTGCTTATAGGGCTGAACTGCCGCGACTCTCCCAAGTGGATTGCTATTCCTTCAATATAAAAGGCAAAAAGGGTCCGGGTGTGGTGGCTCATGACTCTAATCCCAGCACTTTGGGAGGCTGAGGTGGGCGGATCACCTGAGGTCAGGGGTTCGAGACCAGCCTGGCCAACATGGCGGAACCCTGTTTCTACTAAAAATACAAAATGAACTGGCGTGGTGGCATGTGCCTGTAATCCCAGCTACTCAAGAGGCCGAGGCAGGAGAATCACTTGAGCCTGGAGGGGGAGGTTTCAGTGAGCTCAGGCGGTGCCACAGCACTGCAGCCTGGGCAAATAGAGCAAAACTTGGTCTCAAAAAGAAAGAAAAAAAAGCAAAAAGGGGTTCCTGTTTTTACTTGAGCACATTATCATCTCTTTGCCAAAAGTAACTATGTACCTTACACTGTGCTCGTATGTGAGATTTTTCCCACCAAAGAAAGGCAATCTAGGCCGGGCGCGGTGGCTCAAGCTTGTAATCCCTACACTTTGGGAAGATGACGTGGGTGAATCATGAGGTCAGGAGTTCAAGACCAGTCTGGCCAACATAGTGAAACCCCATCTGAACTAAAAATACAAAAAAAATTAGCTGGTTGTGGTGGTGTGCGCCTGTATTCCCAACTACTCAGGAGGCTGAGGCAGGAGAATTGCATGAACCTGGGAGGCGGAGGTTGCAGTGAGCCGAGATAATGCCACTGCACTCCAGCACTCCTGCCTGGTGACACAGCGAGACGCCATCTCTGAAAAAAAAAAAAAAGGAAAAAGAAAGGCAATTTGATTTGGAGTTTTCAGAGTTCTGCCACTGACCATTGGTTGGTTCTGTTTTTGTCATGAAGGAAAAAAACAAAAAAACACATGAAACAAAGTTTAATCGCTCATTTGAGCAATGACTTTGCTCTGATTATAATATTTAAGACATGAAAGTGTATTTGAACTTTTGCATTTCAAACAAGGAATCTGGCTCCAGGAAAAAACTTTTCAAGTGGGACCAGCTCTGACTCAGGCAGACACTATCAAAATAAGGAAGCATAAAGAAGAATAAATAGCCAGGCTTGGTGGCTCACGCCTGTGATCCCAGCACTTTGGCAGGCCGAGGTGGGCAGATCACCTGAGATCAGGAGTTCTAGACCAGCCTGGCCAACATGGTGAAACTCATCTCTACTAAAAATACAAAAATGAGCCAGGTGTGGTGGCACATACTTATAGTCCCAGCAACGTGGGATGCTGAGGCAACAGATCAAGACCCTGTCTAAAAATAAGAAAAAAAGGAGGATAAAGAGATAATTTAGAAGTGTAGACATGATCAATGCTCACTTTTTCTTTCTTAAATTGGAGTTCTCCCATAGTCCCAGAACTTTGAGAGGCTGAGGTGGGAGGATCGCTTGAGCCCAGGAGTTGGAGAACACATTGGACAATATGGCAAACTACCGTCTCTCCAAAAAGAAGAAAAAAATAGCTGGGTGTGGTGGCCTGTAGTCCCAGCTACTTGGGAGGCTGAGGTGGGAGGATCGCCTGAGTCCTGGAGGCAGAGGTTGCAGTGAGCTGAGAAGGCACCGCTGCACTTGATCCTGGGCAACAGTGAGACTCTGTCTCAACAAATAAATAAAAAGTTGAAATTCTACTTCCCAAGGTTTAGTCCAGAACGCTGTATTTGGATGGAAGCAACTAGAAGGTGGGAATCATACTTATTCATTGTTGCATCTTCCACAGTTCCTAATACGGTATTTTACACACTCTAGGTGTTTAAGACAGAGAACAAATAAATGGGTGTGTGAATGAAGAAATGAATTAGGAATAAAGAAACGAATGGATCGCTCTGCTTTATCCTGGTAGATTTGGAATGGAGAAAATAATAGAAATATGGATGGCATTTTAACCTTGCTACTTATTCCATACTTTATCACATTTACCAAATTATCCTGTTGTATTAGATTTTTTTTTCATGTGCTGATCATCCTGTTGTATTCGATATCCTTCATCACATGCTGACCCCCTTGTTATAAGACGAACACCATTTTTTTCTAAGGACCGCTGAGCAAAAGTCCACCAGGTTCACGTCAGGTTCATAGGTCTTTAAACAGGAATTCAATTCAACCCCGGCAAACCATTGAAATTCTGATCCCTTTCCCCATCCAGGTCTGTGCTGTGAGGGAGGATATCATATTGCTGAACTTGTAATAAGATTCAGTCATTCTGATAAATATAAATTATTTATCACTTACTCCCCATTTTATGGGCTTGATGGTATTTGGAATTATATTACCCGGCATTGTAAGGCTCCCTTTTCTGCGTCTCGCAGTACTGAGCCCCTCTGCTAAAGGGAAAAATTGGCACATGCGGTATAAGGGTGACGGGCTTTCCAACAGATAGATGAAGTGATTGTATAATTTAATCCCAGCCACTTACTGCATAGAAGCCTTTATGAAGGAGAGAATTACAGTAGCTATTTTTCCCCTTCAAGGACATAAGCCAAGTGATATTAATCTTCAATGATTGAGGTATTGGTTTGACCGGTTGGCAAAAATGCAGCAACCTTCACCAAGAGCTGAGTACCGTATGAGCTATGTGGGTTGTTATTCTTCCATAACCGCCTGATGAGGAACCTTCCGCTAGTTCAAATCAGAGAGTATCTGGAAAGAGGTCCCCTGGCAGATAGCCGAGCATCTAATTCCAGGGAGAGAAATATGAGTGCACTAGGAAAGTAAAGATCAATGTACAGTGACTTGCTGAGCTTATTAACTCCAGCCCCCTTACAGTTGACCTCGAGTCCAGCAGCTCTATTCCTGGAGGTGAGCAGCGTTTAGTAGAAACTAGACATAAAAGCAGAGAGAAAGTCAGGGGTTTCATCTGATAATTTAAGACTCTTAGAGCTGGAACCATTCACCATCAAAGATGCTTGTAAGTGATAAAGAGATATCCTACTTTTAAAAAATACAAATGTAAACTGAAGCAATCCTGGACTTGGGATTTGCTAGGTATTTATATTTCTCCTAAAGCAAGGCAAACAGGACCAAGGGTCAAGATCATTTAGGCAGAGATCGAAAACAGCCGCCTCTAGAATCAGGAGCTGAATATGTAATACAGGAAGACAGTGCAGTATTGTACATGTTCAAGATGTACACACTGATAGAACCAACGATAGATACATTAATTAGGAGGTTCTGCCTAAAAGACAAGAAAAATGAAATAATCAATATGTCAAGGGGGACTTGTTTGCGGTGATGGATGGAACATCTGGTAAGTGGTGACCCCTGGAAAGCCGTCAATATTGATGGAGTCAGATGGTCATTTGGGGGCTGTTTACAAAGAGGGTGGGGCAGAAGGGGCTGCCCTCTCTGAATGAATAGACTGTAAAGCTTTGGAGAAGCCAGTCAAATCTTGATGTGGAATAGATTTCACGAATAAGCAATTTTGGGATTTATCTGGGCTGAAACATATTCATTCTAATAAGTCCTTCTTGGCACAATTAGCCTTTCCTTTCCCTCCCCACATTTTCTTTTACTTTATTCTGTGTTCTCTCAGCAGGAGAAAATTATCCAACTGCCTCTCATAATGCTCTCCTTATAGAATGTAAGCTCTGTGAAGGTGGGGGAGATTTGGCTTGATTTTCTTCTCCCCTGCTATATCTCCAGCGTCTATAGCAGCATCTGGCGCTTAGTACATGCTCCATCCATATTTATTGGAATGCCTGGATTTCCCCTTTCGGTTTTTCTTTCTACTCCTCACTGCTTTCGCCTCGAGAAGTAAATTTTGTTTGAGACAGACTCTCGTTCTGTTGCCCAGGCTGGAGTGCAGCGGTGTGACCTTGGCTCCCTGCAACCTCTGCCTCCCCGGATCAAGTGATTCTCTTGCCTCAGCCTCCCGAGTAGCTGGGATTCTAGGCATGCGCGACGACGCCCAGCTAATTTTCATATTTTTAGTAGAGATGAGGTTTTATTTACCATGTTGGCCAGGCTGGCCTCAAACTCCCAACCTCAGGTGGTCCGCTGGCCACAGCCTCCCCAAGGGTTGGGATTACAGGCCTGAGCCACCGCACCTGGCCTCTACTCTTGATTGCTTTCTGCTCAATCTCTTGTTTCAATTTGCTGCCAGAAACCTGAGCTAGCTAGGATAAAAACAAATAATAGAAACCTTTTTGTGGTGCTGAAAGCATCTCGGATTTATCCACTCCCTTTCCCAAACACTCTCAGTAGAAATAATCCATTGCATAACAATTCTGACTGAGTCATCATTCAGTCTGTGCTTGATTACTTCCACAATGGGGAGCTCACTTCTATTCTGAATTCTCTATTTCGTTTCTGGAGTTATTTAACGGTTGCACTGTCTTTTCTAACATTTAACGGGATATGCCTTCTTACAACTTTCATATACCCATGATCTAACTTAGCATCAACTGAGTAAGTCTTTAGACAATCTATTATTTGAAGAAAGACATGTTCCTATTCCCCACCCCCAAGATAAACTTAGTAGTTTATGAATTCCTCATTTTTCTTGAAATCTGCTTTTGGCTCCATGGTAACTTGAGGATGTATCCTTTTAAAATGCCATGTTCAGAGGTGAATCTGTTAAAAACAAAACAGTAGTTTGACCAGTATAGAATAGGGTAGAGTAGGATTATTTCCTTTTAAGAACTGAAAAAGCACACATATATGAGTTGTAGTAACAGGCTGAAACAAAACTTTTTGCAATGACATTTAAAAAAGCATCCTCGGCCAGGCGCAGTGGTTCATACCTATAATCCCAGCACTTTGGGAGATCAAGGCGGGCGGATCACTTGAGGTCAGGAGTTCAAGGTCAGCCTGGCCAATGTGGTGAAACCCCATCTCTACTAAAAATAAACACACACACACAAAATTAGCTGGGTGTGGTTGTGCAAGCCTGTAATCCCAGCTACTCAGGAGGCTGAAGTGGGAGGATCGCTTTAATCCAGGAGGTGGAGGTTGCAGTAAGCCGAGATCATGCCACTACATTCTGGCCTGGGTGACAGAATGAAACTCTGTCTCAAAAATGAACAAGCAAGCAAAAACCATCCTGATGTTTTTTTCTTTTCATTCATGCTTTTGTCTATTTCACGATATTGTTTTTGGTTCTCGTTCCAGCCTGTGAGGGTTACTTTGCAGCTTAATCATGATTCATTTCTGAGTATTTATTCCTTCCAGATCTGTATCATCTGCATAGTGCTGGGTCTGTGTCTTCCTAGGTAAGGTGAGCACGTATCCTGGGTCTCCATCCATGCTACCGATAACAGGATTGAACAGGACATCCCCAGAAAGCAGATCTTGTCATCCCACTAGAAACCTTGCTTCAGCCTTTATGACAATAATCTACTTTCTTCAGGACGGTAGTATCTCTCTGTGCAATAGATACACATTTAGCTAACATTAGACCATCTCATACACCCGGTCTTGCTGAAATCGTGACGTATGTCTGAATAGCATGCTCTTCAGCTACAATTATAGTAGATCTATCAAGAAAGGAAATGTGGCTGGGTGTGGTGGCTCATGCCTGTAATCCCAGCACTTTGGGAGGCCAAGATGGGTGGATCACTTGCGGCCAGGAGTTCAAGAGCAGCCTGGCCAATGTGATGAAACCCCGTCTCTTCTACAAACACAAAAATTTGCTGGGTGTGGTGGCACACACCTGTAATGCTAGTTAGGAGGGTGTGGCAGGAGAATCGCTTGAACCCGGGAGGTAGAGGTTGCAGTGAGCTGAGATTGAGCCACTTCCTTCTAGTCTGGGTGACACAGCGAGATTCGGTCTCACCAAAGAAAGAAAGAAAGAAAGAAAAAATACCAAATGTGAAAAGATCAAGTCCGAGAGAGCTTAAAGAGGAAAGGAAAAAAAAAAGAAGAAAGGGAGGGAGGGAGGGAGGGAGGAAAATAAAAATATACAAGCCAGACACTTGCCCCTTACTGTGGAAGAGACGGGAGGGGTTGAACTGTGAGTAGAAAATTGGACTTCTGGCCATGCACAGTGGCTCACTTCTGTGTTCCTAGCACTTTGGTAGGCCTGATCATCTGGGGCCTCACTGAGATCATCTCCCACTCAGGAGTGTGATACCAGCCTGGGAAACATGACGTCTCTACAAAAATCACAAAAAAAGTCTCTCCAAAATCACAAAAAAGTTAGCCAGGCATGGTGGCATGCATCTGTAGTCCCAGCAGGTCGAGGCTGCAGTGAGCCAAGATCACAACATCGCATTCCAGCCTAGGTGACAAAGTGAGACCCTGTCTCAAAAAAACAAAACAAAGCAAAAAAAAAAACTGGACTTTTTCTGAGCCAACTGGAATATACATGGAATCCTGAAAACTATTTGATCGGTTTGTTACTTCAGGTTCAATTCATAAGCAGGGGCTCTTAAACTAACTGGAATTCAAAATCAGTTGCTGGAGAGCTTGTTTAAAAAGCAGAATCCTTAACTCCAGCTCTGAGGTCCTGATTCAGCGGGCCATGGTTGGCTTGGGGAGTTTGTGTTTTCATTGAGGTTCCTTAGGTGGTTCTGTTGCTGAATGCCAGGGTTTCATTCTAGGTTTGGTCGCTCACCACACAGAAAGCCAATTGCTGAGACAGGGAGCATTGCCAGGGAAGAAAGGCTTTATTACAGGTGATATCAGTTGGAGAAACACGAGAGATGAAACCTCAAGACCCTCTCTACTCCCCAACTCCTCTAACTAAAGGCAGGGGTTTATATAGCGAGGAAAGAAACCAGGATGGGTAAGGAAGATGAGCTGGCCAACAGGCAGCAGGTGTATCTCATTGTCTGGGTGCAGTGATCTGGAAAGCCTCCGTTTCCTGATACCATCTGGGAGGTCTGGTCAGTTTCTAAGAAAGGAACTCAAATAAGACAAACATAAGTTTTTCAAACTTCAAGCCTATGGGAGAATTGGCCCCTTTTCAGTTCTGATGCCATTGGATGGTAGACCGCATGTGGGCAAACAGCCACAGTGAGGCACGCAGTGCTTCACACTTGGCTCTTGCTCTCTAGTCCCCCGACTGCTCTACATGATAAGCCTTCCCCAAACCCTTGCAAATGCTATTGTGTGTGTGTTTTGAGACAGGATCTCTCTCTCTCTCACCCAGGCTGGATGGAGTACAGCGGCATGATCCTAGCTCACTGCCGCCTTGAACACCTGCGCTCAAGGAATCCTCCCTTCTCAGCCTCCCTTGTAGCTGGGACGGCAGATGCATACCACCACACAGGCTAATTTTTAATTTTTTTTTAGAGATGGAAATCTTACTATGTTGCCCAGGCTGGTCTTGAACACCTGGGCTCAAATGCTTTTCACACCTTGGTCTTCCAAAATACTGAGATTACAGACATGAAGCACTGCGCTCAGCCTGTTTTTTTTTTTTTTTTTTTTTTTTTTTTTTTTTTTTTTTTTTTTTTTTTTTTTTTTTTTTTTTTGCTCTTTATTTTTACAATTCTTCCTTCACACTTAAGTTGACACATCCTGTGATCTGTTCATTTGCAGCCTAGTTTCCTAATGCACCTTAATGAGGTTACCTGCATATGATTAAGGCTTAAACCACATGTGTTGCTAGACATTGGACCAAGCTTCTCAGCAGGCTCAGGCGTGGCATATTATAGGATGGATTAAATCTTGTATAACCTGTAAGCAATGCTATGATGTGGTCACCTTTTCTACATTTACCCAGAGACAGATCCAAACATATAGCCTATGAATCTGATGACAATAATATCACTTATTGGACAAAGACTACAGGCCAGTTACCTTGTATTAATTATCCTTTTTAATCATCCTACAAGGGTACATCTGGGATTTGTAGGGCCTGATGTTTGTATAAGTTGGGAAGCTTGGTTTAAGAAAATGAATAAAGCCCAGGTGTGGCAACTCACACCTATAATCCCAGAACTTTGAGAACCCAGCATAGGTGGATTGCTTGAGCCCAGGAATTTGAGACCAGCCTGGGCAACATGATGAAACCCCATCTTTACCAAAAAACAAACAAACAAAAAAGAAAACAAAAAATTAGCTGAGCATGGTGGCACATGCCTGTTATCCCAGCTACTTGGGAAGCTGATGTGGAAGGATCCAGGCTGCAGTGAGCCATGACCACATCACTGCACTCCAACCTGGGCAGTACAGTGAGACCCTGTCTCAAAAACAAACACCCTCTACCCCCACTAAAAAAAGGAAATGAAAAAAAAAAAAAAAGACAAATACAGGCTGAGGTACAGGGCCTTGGAAGAGACTCATGTAAGCGGGCAGTCCTGTAGATTCTTTAATTAGCATCACTGCAAAGCCCCCTGGGTCTTTGACAATGCTAAGAGACAGGGGAGTGTAACCTGCGGTGCAATTAACAAAACTGACTCAGCAAGTTTCAGCACCTTGCGGGGGATCATGCAGCTGAATATGGTAGAAGTGGGATTGAACCCAGGTGCGCCTCAAACCAAAGGTTACGCCCATACTGCCCTGACAAGTAACAGCCGGGCTTTTCTAGTGAAAGGCTTCGGTGGCTGCCTGCTGCTCTTGATTGTGGTGGCATCTTGTTTTAGACCCTCCCTGCACACCCTGATTTGAGGACAAGAACAAACGAGAAGAGTTGAAGTGAAAAAGAACACTGCATTGATTTGGAAGAGAAGTTTATGTGCAGGGAGGTACGTAGATGACTGTATCCTGTCTCAGTCTCTCTAATCCTTTTCCAACGGATTTACTAAATTATGGGTCCAAGAGTTATTTGTTTTTTTTGAAACATGGCCTTGCTCTGTCCCAGGCTGGAGTACAGTGGCACAGTCTTGGCTCACTGCAGCTTCAACTTCTTGGGCTCAGGCGATTCTTCCACCTCAGCCTCCTGAGTAGCTGGCACTGCAACTTGTGCCGCCACCCCTGGTTAATTGTTTTGTTTGAGACAGAGTCTCGCTCTGTTTCCCAGGCTGGGGTACAGTGACACAGTCTTGGCTCACTGCAATCTCCACCTCCTGGGTTCAAGTGATTCTCCTGCCTCAGCAACCCAGGTCGCTGGGACTACAGGTGCACACCAGCATGCTTGGCTAACTTTTGTACTTTTAGCAGACACGGGGTTTCACCGTGTTGCCCAGGCTGGTTTCAAACTCCTGATCTCACGTGATCCGCCCATCTCAGCTTCCCAAAGTGCTGGGGTTACAGTCATGAGCTTCGGTGCCCAGCCGATTCATCTTTTTTCTTTCTTGTAGAGAGGAGGTCTCACTATGTGACCTAAGTTGGTTTCAAATGCCTGGGCTCAAGGAATCCTCCTGCCTTGGCCTTCCAAAGTGCTGAGATTACAGGCGTGAACCGTTTCACCTGGCCAGGTCCAAGAGCTTAAACACTATTATTTTTATTTGAAATAGCAAATAGAACTAAAATAGAATTTTGTTATTCAAGAATATTTAACACAAAGTCTTGATAAAAAGGTTGCTTGTGAATGGGAGGGAAAGGAGAGGTAAGTAACTCATATTTTTTGAGAGACTATTACATGCGAAGCATATAATTCATGTGAACCTATGGGATGGACACACAAATCTCAGTTTTGTCAACGATTGAGTGGACTGAGACTCAGATTAAATAAATAGGTCAAGTCTATACTATTATCACGGCAGAGAAGAGGCTGCTATTTGTTTTAAGATAAAGAAAATTTCTACAAAACACCAAGTCAAATCCACAGGTATTTTAACAAAAATTAATTTAACCCAAGATAGTGGTTTTCTGCAAAAGAAAAAAAAATGAGTCTCACTTTCACAGATATGAAATATGATTTATCCTATATGGCACTGTATCATTGACATTTTTTAATTGCAGTCTATTTAAGGGGTTAGTTAAAAAGAGTTTGAAGGACGTATTAACACACAGAACAAAAATGTGACAGAAGAGGAAGAGAACAGACAGTCCCATCTTCTAATCGTGAAATCAGTCCGTGCTTGGGTTCAGTGCGGATTTGCAGCAAGCTCATTAAAGGCCTGTAAGGGACCATCTCTCTACCCAGAGCTGACTGCATGAGCCCCCCTGAGAAGTGATCTGACTGTTAGTCCAAGTCTTTCTGACATACAGGGCTATATGTCAACCTCTGACCTTACAAAGGTGGGAAGTTTCCTTGAGGGCTTAGGAAATAATTCTCTCCCTTGATCATCTGTAGAGAACTGTTCCTAGATTATTCTCGACAAAGGAAAGTAATAGTTGGGAATGCAAACTTTGAAGGTCTTTGAATACACAAAGTAATAAAGAATAGTGTCTGAGCTTTACAATAGGTAATAATGGGAATGCAAACCTTAACTTCTGCCTGGAACAATTTTATCCCAGCTTTGTATAGTGAGAACATGCCAATTTCACACAATGGTCAGACACTAGAATTTTGGTCTTTTTATTTTTTTGACAACTGGACATTTACGTTGTATTATAAAAATTATACGATAGAGGTATATTTTCTCTTGTACATTTTCCCCTTGATATTTTCTTTTTTCTTTTTTAGAGACAGAGTCTTACTCTGTTGCCCAGGCTGGAGTGCAGTGGCACAATCTTGGCTCCCTCTAACCTCTGCCTCCTGGGTTAAAATGATTCTTCTGCCTCAGCCTGTCCAGTAGCTGGGACTACAGGCATGTGCCACCTTGCCCAGCTAATTTTTGTGTTTTTAGTAGAGACGGGGGTTTCATCATTTTGGCCAGGCTGGTCTCGAACCCTTGACCTCAAGTGATCCACCTGCCTCGGCCTCCCAAAGTGTGAGCTACCGCACCCAGCCCCGTTTATATTTTCATCTTTTCAGGGGATGTCACAAACAAAAGTCATCAATTTACTTTGAGTTGATACAGCACAACAAATATTTCAATTCAAGAGTTTGCCCTTTAATATCGGCACTGCAAAAGTACTGTAAAATCTAACAATTCATAATGATAGTAGTGTTTAGGTTTAGGTTTCCATTGCTTTCTTTTCATCATTTTCATGGATCACGCTTCCTGGATTTTTCTCAGACTGTGTTGCTAGAGTGGCTCACTGATTTCAACCCAGCTGCATTTCTTCGGTTATCTGTCTGGACCGTTTCCTGGGTCTGAGCAGGTCTTATTTGCAGAGTGCTCACTCAGACCACCGGAGCAGAGGCAGCCAGCTGGGCGCATCAGCAGTTGGCATGCTTTTCTCACTCACTTTCTAACCATATGCCTCATTCCACGTTTTGGCATGGGCTCTCCGTGTGTGTGTAGGAGCAGCGTAATCGGCAGCAGCAGTCTACACCAAGGAGGTAGCCCATCTGAGATAATCAGATCTGCTTCCTCCACGGCTCTGTGAATTTTGCCTTGCCCCTTTACAGGGCGAGAGCCTCTGATTATTGCCATGGTGATCAATTTGTCTCCCGGGAACCAGCCAGAGACCATCATACTGATTCTATGCAGGCCATTAGGTAATGCTGAGAATCTTGGAGAGAATTGCATTTTTCTATGAAAAGAATCCCTGTGGACGACCGGTGCGAGGTTTAATTGGACTGTATAGATAGTGCTGACTGAGAGGGGACAAAGGGTCTAGGGAAATAGTCACAGAAGTGAACTGACTGATGGGTTAGTCATATTCTGCTCCATTGTTCTTTTTTAGATACTTAACAGGAAGGAGGTGACTCTCAGTATTTCAGGGCCAAAAGCAAGAGGCTATTTACAAGTAATGGATTTGCGGATAACAAATAGTTGGGAAATTTTTAGAGTACAGCCTGCATTTAGGACTTCATTGCTAGGACACCTGAAAAGTAATTGTTGCTTCTTAGAGACCAATTACTAGACATCAGCTCGGCTGGAGACCACATTCCCTTTCTTCCCAGTTCTTGCTGGGATTTTGCCGTAGATGAACTAACCACTCATGGGCACCTTTCTGGACCTTAGGAAGCTCATCTCTGTCTTTGCAGACATGCTCCAATCAACCTTGTTCTGATCCTGGAAACTCCATTGCAGGGTTGAGCACTGCAGCCCTCTGTGAGCTCCTTCTTCAGTCTTCACATCGTGATTTTAGGATGGCTACTTAAGCCATTAGTGAGAGTTCTGTGGATTCACAGGCATGACCAATTTGTTAATATGTCTACAATTACGTGCATGCTGTTCTATGCTGAGTCTACAGGCCCTCAGGTAAAAGTCATCAAGGTGACTTACCCTGAGTGGTCGTATAGTCAATTAGAGGAGGGAGGCAAGACTGATATTAAGTCATCTGGCTTAAATTGAATGCATTTGATGGTTATAGGATTGCATTGTCTTTGCTTGCTATTTCTTGCTGTTCACATTTTCTAACCTCAAAGTCTGTTGGGCTAGTTTAACAGAGTTCCAACTATGCTAATTCCTATGTTCAAATTCTCTTTTCCCACTGGGATTTCCATGCCTAGAAAATAAGAATGTCAGCAGAGGAGCATTCTGGAATATTCTAATCCAGAGAATTGCATTTTTTATGAAAAGCATCCCTGTGGACAACTGGTGTGAGTTTTAATTGGACTGTATAGTTAATGGTGACAGAGAGGGGACAAAGGATCTGGGGAAATAGTCACAGAAGTGAACTGACTGATGGGTTAGTCATATTCTGCTCCATTGTTCTTTTTTTTAGATATTTAACAGGAATGTGGTGAATCTCATGTAGTTCCACCGTGTAGGAGACTGTATGTCTTCCCCCAATGTAGGTTTCCACAATCACCTTAATACCATTTCTGTTCAAGGCTCTCCACAACTTCACCATCACTTTCCCTTACACCTTCCTGTACTTCAACCCATGGTTTCTATTTATCTCAAGTGCACACATACAGGGTGTTATTTATTAATAAACAGGCTTTTGCTCTGTCTCCCAGGCTGGAGTGCAGTGGTGTGAACCTGACTCACTGTAGCCTCAACCTCCTCCTGGACTCCAATGATCCTCCTGCCTCAGCCTCCGAGTAGCTGGGACTACAAGTACACTCCAGCACGCCTGGCTAATTTTTAAAGATTTTGTAGAGACAGGAGTCTCACTATTTTGCCCAGGATAGTCTTGAACATCTAGCCTCAAGTGATTCTCATGCCGTGGTCTCTCAAAGTGCTGGGATTAAAGGTGTGAGCCATTGTGCCCAGTCCACGGGGTGTTATTAAGTTGGCTGATACCCTGCTTGGAGCCCTCTTCTTCCCTAGAAAACTGAACTGTTTCTTTCACCCTTCACTAGAAAAGCTTTTACATCCCTTCCTCTTCCCTGACGACCCCCAGAGATGAGAGGAAAGCTGACCATTCCCTTTACAGGGAGAAAGTTAAACTCAGTGGCCCCTTTCCTTGATGTCATCTGGATAATCTATATCTTAATATATGTTGTCTAGTTGTGTTCATTTGAACAACTACTAAGCAACATGTTCTGGGCCATTTCTGATAAAGTTTTCTTCTTCTATATTCCTATACCTGATGATCTTTGTCAGCCTAACAAAAGTAGCAAACTATTATGCACTAAATGTATCACAAAGTGATATGCTAGGTAAAAACTAAGAACATGAAATCATTGCTGATGCACATAGACACCAAATAGGACCTAAACAGCCACACTCAATGGACATTTAGTCGATGCTTCTAGAATATGATGGTGTTGATTCATGAGATTTGGTTACACAAATCACAGCTGCTCAAAATATGATTGAAAATTCCTTAATTTTAGTCGATGGCAGCAAACTCTTTGGATTGTAGATTTTATTACTATTACTTTGTTATCTAGCAACTTTTCTGATTTTGTTTAATGTTTGGAAAGTGTTATTTCTCCTAAAGGTCAAGGTGGTTGTTGTTGTTTTGGCATTCTCCTTTTTTTTTAGGTAGAGTTTCATTCTTCTTGCCCAGGCTGGAGTGCAGTGGTGTGATTTTGACTCACTGCAACTTCCACCTCCCGGATTCAAGGGATTCTCTTGCTTCAGCCTCCTGAGTAGCTGAGATTGCAGACATGCACCACCACTCCTGGTTTATTTTGTATTTTGAGTTAAGACAGTGTTTGACTACATTGGTCAGGCTGGTCTCAAACTCCTCACCTCAGGTAATCTGCCTACCTCAGCCTCCCAAAGTGCTGGGATTACAGGTGCGAGCCACTGGGCCTGGCCTCCTTCTCCTTTTATTTTTGATTCTTTTGCTTTCTAAAACTTAATTTCTGTTTCATACTCATTTTCCCATAGCTTCAGTACTTCCTGCAAAATGCTATTGTCATAACTCAGCAATATCCTTCTATTGTTTCTCTATATTCTGGTTGCGATAGCATCCGCTCTTGGTGCAGACACCGTGAGTAGCAAAGAAAAAAACAAATCCTTCACTTAGGAATCATTGTCTCAGTCTCCACATCAACTGAGCCGGTGACAGAGGTTAATCATGAAGCAGGTGTCCATCTGTATGGGGCAGTGCTCATGAGCAGTGGTCATCAATGAGTCATCTCTGAATCAACAACTTCAGTAGATGATTGTGTACTTTTTAAATAAAGGTCAACCATTTGGGCTAGGTGAAACCACTGGTTGAGCCAAGGTGCAGCAAGTCATGTACAAGTCCAGAAATTGACATAAACATTAGCTGATGGTGGTTTTGAACATTTGCACTCTTTTAAAATAAAGTTTCTTATTAAAAGACGCCTTTTAATAAGTTTAGTAAGATTTCTTTTTTAACACATTTATTTCTTTGCCAAAGAACTTTATGGACTAAGGGTAGTTTCTGATGGCCCTAAAATTTCACTTTTAAAATCCATTAAATTGCGTTTAAGTTTGTTTTATGTCTTATGAGACTCTCTACCTTATGAAAATTTCATCACTTTTTAAAGTTAATTTCATTAATCTTCCTAGTCATTCCTTGATCTTATGAGATATGAACTGTTATGAGTTCTTCTCTGTGAAAAAATGTTTATATCTGTTTAAATTTCTTGTTAATTGCGAATCTGCTTAAAATGTTACAGTGTAGAAAAATTGATTCCTTTTGTTTAAAGCAGTATATATCAGATGGGCTGTTTTTAATAAATAGGCTTAAACATTGTATCTGAATTAAAAATTAAAAAAAATAATAATTGGAATGGGTTCAGAGTTGAGGTGGGGCCAGGTACAGAGGGTCACACCTGTAATCTCAGCACTTTGGGAGGCTGTGTTGTGGCGATTGCTTGAGCCCAGGAATGGTCGAGACCGGCCTGGACAACATAGCAAGACCCCATCTCTACACAAAATTTTAAAAATTAGCTGGGTGTGGTAGTGCATGCCTAGAATTCTAGGCTGAGGAAGGAGATGATTTCAACTGGCCAGTTTGAAGCTACAGTGAGCTATGACGGCACTGCATGCCAGCTGGGGTAGCAGAGCCAGACATGACCTCAAAAAGAAAAAAAAAAAAGAATTGACCTTGAAAAAAGGAAATGATAAGGACAAGGAATTCTGAATTTAGCAGACCTGTTCGGAAGTCTAGGCCAAGCCCTAACTGGCTGTGAGACCTGCAGCAGGTGACTGAGCTGCTCCGAGTTGTTCTCTTGTGTATAATGGAGGTGGTGATGATGAGACCGCCTTACTGCCTTTGGAGGATTTTTCTGAGGAACACAGGAGCAGAGTGCTTAGCTGCATGCTGCACGGCATGGACTAAATATTGTCTTTTTTAAACCAAGCTTATTATTTACTTTCTGCTTTTATGTTTAAAAACTAGAGAAAAGCTTTTTGTTTAGAATGCTCACTAGGGGGCCAGGCGTGGTGGCTCATGCCTGTAATCCCAGCAGTTTTGGAGTCCAACACAAGCAATCTCTTGAGGTCATGAGTTTGAGACCAGCCTGGGAAACATGGTGAAATTCGGTCTCTACTAAAAATACAAATATCAGCTGGGTGTGATGGCGTGCACCTATAGTCCCATAGTCCCAGTTACTTGGGAGGCTGAGGTGGGAGGATCGTGTGAGCCTGGGAGGTTGAGGCTGAAGTGAGCTGAGATTGCACCATTGTACTCTATTGTAGCCTGGGCAACAGAGTCAGACCATATCTCAAAAAAAAAAAAAAAAGAATGCTCAGTATGGTCGGAAGACATGACTGAAGGTATTCCATACTTAAGAAAAAAATGTAATGATACGACTAAGCCCTGAGCCATAAAGGAAGTGCCATTTCGTCTACTCTGAGTGAAATTGAACCTAAACTGAGTCTTTTTTTGTTTTGTTTTTAATTGACAAGAATTATATATACTTATGGGGTACAGTGTGATGTTTCCATACATGTATAATGCATTGTGGAATGATCAAATTAGGCTAATTAGCATGTCTGTCACCTCAAATATTTATCATTTATTTATGGTGAGAACATTTAAAATCCCTTCCTATTCAGCTTCAATACTAGAGGACAACTAACTAAATATTCATCCCCCATTTTTTTTTTTTTGAGATCGAGTTTTGCTCTGTCCCCAGGCTGGAGTACAATGGCGTGATCTCGGCTCACTGCAGCCTCTGCCTACCAGGTTCCAGCAATTCTCCCACCTCAGCTTCCAAGCAGCTGGGATTATAGGGGACCACCATCGGGCCTGGCCAATTTTTGTATTTTTAGTTGAGAGGTGATTTTCCATGTTAGCTAGGCTGGTCTCAAACTCCATATGTCAGGTAATCTGCCTGCCTCAGCCTCCCAGAGTGCTGAGATTACAGGCATGAGTCAGCGTGCTTGGTCTAAAATCCACTTTTCAAGATTTCTTTCTTTCTTTCTTTTTTTTTTTTTGAGACAGTCTCATTTTGTTGCCCGGGCTAGAGTGCAATGGCACATCTCGGCTTACTGCAGCCTCCTCTGCCCCCCAGGTTTAAGTGATTCTCCTGCCTCAGTCAGCCTCCGGAGTAGCTGGGATTACAGGTGCGCACCACCATGCCTGGCTAGTTTTTATATTTTTAGTAGAGGCGGGGTTTTCCTATATTGGTCAGGCTGGTCTCAAACTCCTAACCTTGTGATCCACCCGCCTTGGCCTCCCAAAGTGCTGGGATTACAGGTGTGAGCCACCACACCCAGCCCTTTTTTAAAAAAAAATACAGATGGGGGTCTTTTTCTGTTTTCCAGGCTGATCTTATAAACTCCTGGGCTCAAGTGATCCTCCTGCTTTGACCTCCCTAAGTCATGGGATGACAGGTGAGAGCCATTACAATCTGCCTGTTTTGGATTTAAACCCTTTAGGTGGGCACAGAGTTTGCAGTTTGCCACAGGCTCCACCACTGACTCTTGTATCACCTTTCACCCATTTCCCAGGTTTCTCCAATCTCTTATCGATTCAGACAAAAGGAAGTTGTGGATTCCGTTAAACAAATGAGTTTAAACTTTTTTATTGGTGGAGGTAGTGGGGTGAGGTTCTCTGATCTAAAGCCCAGCTGTGAACTTGAGAGAAAATAATCACAGATCTATGCCACAAATAACTGCAAGTACTCAGAATCCCCAAGGCTATATTTACAGTCATAAATATCTGCAGTGATGGCTAAGGGACACCCTTCAGGCCCCAGTGAACTTTATCCACTGTTTTTTTCTTTTTCTTTTTTTTTTTAAGACAGAGTCTTGATCTGTTGCCCAGGCTGGAGTGATCTCACTGCAACCTCCACTTCCTGGGTTGAAGTAATTCTCCTGCCTCAATCTCCCCAGTAGCTGAGATTACAGGCGTGGACTACCACACCCAGCTAATTTTTATATTTTTAGCAGAGATGGGGTTTTGCCATGTTGGCCGGGCTGGTCCGGAACTCCTGACCCCGTGATCTACCTGCCTCAGCCTCCCAAAGTGCTGGGATTACAGGCATGAGCCACCCCGCCTATCCAGCATTTTGTTGCATTAAATGATTCATATCATTCTTAAATTTCTACATATAGTCTGGGAGCAGTGGCTCATGCCACTAATCCCAGCACTTTGGGAGGCTGAGGTGGTGGGCTGATCGCTTGAGCCCAGGAGTTCAATACCAGCCTGGACAACAAAGTGAGACTTCAGCTGTACAAAAAATAACAAAATTAGCCTGGCATGGAGGTGTGTGCCTGTAATCTCATCTACTTGGGAGGCTGAGGCAGGAGAGTTGCTTAAACCCATGAGGTGGAGGTTGTAGTGAGCTGAGATCATGCGACTGCACTCTAGCCTGGACAACACAGTGAGCCTGTCGCTAAAAAATGATAAAAAAAATTAACCGAGTATGGTGGCACATGCCTGTAGTCCCAGCTACTCCGAAGGCTCCGGTGGGGTGGGAGGATCCCTTGAGCCTAGAAGGTTTAGGCTGCCGTGAGCTATGATCACACCACTACAATCCAGCCTGGCTAACAGAGTGAGATCCTGACTCAAAAAAAAAAGAGTTTCTATGTGTATGTAGGCCTAGGAGGATGAAACAGATAAAAATTCTTTATAATGGCAATTAAGTGAACATTGAAGTCTAGAATTACAAATAGTTTCATTTTTATGAATATATTTAATGAGATTGAATTAAATTTTCAAAAACTAAATGTTTAAATTTAGTTTAAAATTGTTGTATACATTAATTATAATGTATATTTTCCCTTTAATTAATCTATATTATAGAAGAAAACATCTTTTTAAAAAGAACATACAAATATTTGATTTTTCACATTTACATTACCTTTTGGATAAAATACACTCAAGTTTTGGACACTTAAAAAATTAAAGAATTCTTTAGGTGGTTACTGATAATTGAGCAAAAATTATGTAAGTATCTTCATTATATTATAATTAATGATTTCTGTGGGAAGGCAAAACAACTTTATGAAATTAAAATTTATGAAGTACATATCTTTGTTACTTATCTAATCATCACTGGTGCATTGACAAAACATTCTGACATATACAAAAATAATTCAGCCACCTGATGTTTTACTGATTTTTAGTTACATAAAATTCATAGCTTAATATACTGTTTTTTAAATATTACGAAGATGTATTTGTCAAGGTGGGGAAACAAACAATATCATAGCTCTTTAGCTGGATTTTTAATGTGAAAATATTTGGACAAATATATTTGTCAATTTGTCAATTGACCCTCTAGTCCCCAAATGTTAGTAGCAGGTCTAGAATGAGGCAGAGTAGAGCATCTAAAGGGAGACAGTTACTCTCATTTCCCAACTGAATTCTAGAGAAGATTTTATAGAAACATCCTTTATAGCCACATGGCAGAAATTACTTAGTCGATACTGACCTCATAGAAATTGACCCATAGTTTGGGCGTGGCAGCTTACGCCTGTAATCCCAGCACTTTGGGAGGCCAAAAGGGGTGGATTAAAAGGTCAGGAGTTCCAAGACCAGCCTGAGCAACATGGTAAAACCCTGTCTCTACTAAAAAAAATACAAAAATAAGCCGGGCGTGGTGGCTCAAGCCTGTAATCCCAGCTACTTGGGAGGTTGAGTCAGGAGAATTGCAACCTGGGCAGCAGAGCAAGACTCTGTCTCAAAAAAAAAAAAAAAAAAAAAAAAAAAAAAAAAAAAAAGAAAAAGAAATTGACCCATGTATTTCTGTTAACTGTGGTTCTGTATTCAAAGTTCCTTGACACCAGACGTTGCTGTGTCTCTCACAGTCCTGGTCTATAAAAACAGACTCTCTGATAGTAGAATTGCATCAAATAGGGAACAAGAGAACAAAAAGGGATTAGAGGGTAGAATTTATAATAACAACTCTTCTTAAAAAAAGTGGGATTGATGTCTTACTGTGGGAAAAGTTAGAGACATTTTAGAGTTGTCATTTTTTACCAAAACTGTGCTTAGATTTTGTCATTTTAGCGATGAGCATATTTATGTACTGTTCCTCTACAAAAATGTTATGCACCTCCTTTGGTATTTACATGAAATTGGAAGCCTTGTAGATGAGTTAGTAACTGTCTTATCATATGAGGTATGCATCATACTGTTATTACGTGAATTTGAGTTAAAAATACATTCAAAGTTCATTCTCTACAGAATTTACATTATCATCTCAGTTCTATTTTTCTCCTTGTAAGTACTTTAAAGTAAAAACACAGAGCTTTTTGTACTATCAAAACACATCTGTAAAAATGTGATTGCGTCTGTGCTGATGTTAACATTTGCTGAATTTTTCTCACTTTACTGTCAGTGAAATTAATCTGGAGAGTTTTACATGTGGGCCATGTGACTTGCCTCTAGGGAAAAGTCTTGAACTTTTCTCCCTGGAACCTGAACACACGTGTCTGTTCTCTAGCTATTTCGAGACCCTTCTCCAAAGATAAAGAATGGCTTTGAGCAAAAGTGATCTCTTTTCCTAACAGCTGCTGTATTTATGGGAAAATGTCTTTGCCTGTGACTGTCTGATGATTCTATCATCTGATCTGTTGGACAGTTGAGTAGTTTAACATTGATGATTTCTCATGTTTCTTGTGACCTTCAGGGATTCCTCACTGGAGGCTTGAAGGGTAAAGACCTGAGTAGTAAGCTACTTAACTCCTAGAGAGGAGAGAGCCTATTTTCATCTTTCCATGTGTTCCAGATACAATACTTTAATTTTCTAAGTGTCTAATATGACGTGCCTTTGCCTTCGGTATGGATTGTGTCAGATGCCCAGAAAGCATGATTTATAAATACTTGATACCTTTTTTTTTCTTAGGTGAATGGAATCTACAATCTACAATAAGTGTAACGAAGATTAGACACTCATAAAATTTTGTGTCCCGGTAACCATATTATAAATTTTAAGTGCTGATGATCAACTCAGAGCAGAAGTTTTGTAAAGTGATCCAAGGGCATGCATTTGTCGTCAGGATCACCCGTATTGCTTTTATTTTATTTTTATTTCATTCTCTCTCTTTTTTTTTTTCCTTAATCTCTGTTGGACTTGGCCTATATAGCATTTAAAAATTTAAATTCCTGGTGGTGTGCTGTGGCTTACATCTCTAATCTCAGCACTTTAGGAGACAGAGAAAGGGGGATAGTTTGAGGCCAGGAGTTTGAGACCGGCCTGGGCAACATAGGGAGACCTTGTCTCCACTAAAATAAAATAAAATAAAATAAAAAATTAAAAAAAAGAAGAAAATATTCAAATTCCTGGGCCCACCATTTACCTACCAAATAAAAACTGGGGAGCAGTGAGAAGGATGGAAGGAGTTGGAAGTTACACTCCGTATGTTCTGCTTGCCTCTCCACATTCATGCTTCTGTCCTTACTTGGTACCCAAGGGGCTGCTCTGTAGGGACATCACTGAGCACCTGACCTTCTGGCTTCCAGTGGGAGGCAGAGCAGGAGACAGGAGGAAGTGGGGAGAGTGCGTCTGGATATTTCTCTCTCCTAACCCCACCTCTCCCTGCAGGTTCTTTCTAGCTGGCTATCTCCCTTCTAAAGGTCCTATCAAGGTAGTGCTCTCTACAAGACTCCATTTTTTTTTTTTTTTTTTTAATTGAGACAGACTCTTGTTCTACTGCAGAGGCTGGAGTGCAGTGGCACCATCATGACTCCTTGCAGCCTCCATCTCCTGGACTTCAGCTATCCTCTTGCCTCAGCCTCCAGAGTAGCTGGGACCACACGCATGTACCACCACACCTGGCTAATTTTTCAAACTTTTTTTTTTTTTCATAGAGATGAGGTCTCACTGTGTTGCCCAGACTGGTCTCGAACTCCTGGGCTCAAGTGATGCTCCCACTTTGGCCTCCCAAATTGTTAGGATTGCAGGCACAAGCCACTGCACCCAGTGTGCAGGCCTCTCCTTCATCCTGGTGGTTACTTCCTTCCTTGTGCCTGTGGTCCTGGGGCTGTTAGCCCTCCGTTATGCACTTTCGCTTACTGTTTCCCTCTCCCTCCCTCCCTCCTTCCTTCCTTCTCTCTCTCTCTCTTTCTCCCTCCCTCTCTCCCTCCCTCTCTCTCTTTCTCCCCCTCCTTTTCTTTTCTTTTTTCTTTCCTTTCTTTTCTTTCCTTCTTTCTTTCCATCTGTCTGTCTGTCTCACTCTGTCTCCAGGCTGGAGTGCAGTGCTGTGATCTCAGCTCACTGTAACCTCTGGCTCACAGCAACCTCCAACTCCCTGGTTCAAGCGATTCTCTTGCCTAGGCCTCCCCAGTAGCTGGAATTACAGGCATGTGCCACCACACCCAGCTAATTTTTGTGTTTTTAGTAGAGATAGGATTTCACCATATTGGCCAGGATGGTCTCGATCTCCTGACCTCATGATGTGCTTGCCTCGGCCTCCCAAAGTGCTGGGATTACAGATGTGAGCCACCGCACCTGGCCTCTCTTATGGTTTTCTTACACTCTGCTTGTATCTTTTAAATAACCCTTTTAGTAAACTGTCCTCAAATGACCTAATTTGAGTATATTATCTCTTTCTACTTTTTGCTAGACTCCTGATACGGAGTTTTAAATATCCATCTAAAATCTGCAAGATCTCTTTGTTCCTTTGCTATATAGCTTCTGAGTACACTGAGTTTAGGTAGAATGAGTTCTCATTCTGTGCATGCCTGTAAATGGTAATTCTTAAAAATTTTGACTTTGGAAATTTATTGCACCCATTTTAAGTGTACAGTTTGAGTTTTGAAAATTGTATATGCCTGTGTAATCATCTTGACGATCAAGTTAAAGGACATTTCCATCACACCAAGAAGTTCTCTCCCCTGCCTAGCTCCTCTCCTCAGCAGCCCCGGGCATAAACTGATCTGCTTTGTCGCTACAGATTAGTTTTGCCTGTTCTAGAATTTAATATAAATGGAAATTTACAGTATTTATTCTTTTAAATTTTTTTTGATACAGTGTCTGAAGAGACCTGTCGGTGATAGAGGTACTAAAACCTCAGACTTGGCGTGGGGCACAGTGACTCACACCTGTAATCCCAGCACTTTGGGAGGCCAAGGCAGGTGGATCACCTGAGGCCAGGAGTTGGAGACCAGCCTGGCCAACACTGCAAAACTCCATCTCTACTAAAAATACAAAAATTAGCCAGATATTGTAGTGCAGGCCGTTAATCCCAGCTACTCTGGAAGCTGAGGCAGCAGAATTGCTTGAACATGGGAGGTGGAGCTTGCGGTGAGCCGAGATTCCACCACTCCATGGAACTCCAGCCTGGGCAACAGAGAAAGACTCTATCTCCAAAAAAAGAAAAAGAAACTCTCCTCAAACTCTACACTATGATCCATGTAACCAGAAACCACTTGTACGTCCAAAGCTATTGAAATAAAAATTAAAAAAAAAAAAAATATATATATATTTATATATATATATCAACCTGTCTGTTGCCCAGGCTGGAGTGCAGTGGCACGATCATTGCTCCCTGCAGTCTTGAACTCCTGGGTCAAGAAATTCTCCTACTTTAGCCTCCCAAGTAGCTAGGACAGCCTACTACTTGGGTGTGTGACACCATATCCAGCTAAATTTAAAAATTTTTTTGTAAAAACAGGATCTCTGTATGTTGCCCAGGCTGGTCTCAAACTTCTGGGCTCAAGGGATCTACCTACCTCAGCCTCCCAAATTGCTAGGATTACAGGTGTGAACCACTGCACCCAACCTATTTATTCTTATGTCTAGTTTTCTATTCATCATGTTTTTGAGATATAGCCTTTTTGTTGTGTCTATAATTGGTTTCTTTTTTTGTTGTTCATTAGAATTCCAATGTATAAACATACTACAATTTGTTTATTCACTTTGCTGTTAATGAATATTTGAGTTATTTCTAGTTTTTGGCTATTACAAGTAAAGCTGGTATGAGCATTCATGAATGTCTTTCTGTAGATATGTTTTTTTTTTTTTTTTTTTTACTTAAGTATCTGGGAGTAGAATGGCTGGATCATAAAGAAAGTATATGTTTAGCTTCATTAACTGAAATCTTTATAATATTGCTCTTACAAACCATAAATATATTTATCCATTTACTTAAATCTTGTTTAGTTTCTGTCAATAACATCTTACAGTTTTTGGTTTTGAAATTTTATATACCATTTTCTAGATTTATCTCCAGCTTCTTATGTTTATTGATGTTATTTTAAATAGCATAATTTTTTAAACTCAATTTTTTGTTGCTGATCTTTAGAAACACAATTTTTATACACTAATCTTGGAACCAGTGATCTTGCTGAATTTATTTAGTATTTCTAATAATCTAACTTTATTTTGCATGTTGTCTGTGAAAATCATTTTAACTGCAAATAATGAGCAATTTGGTTTTTTGCTTTCTAGTTCTAATGCATAGTTTATTTTTCTTGCCTTAGTACATTAGCTAGATCCATATAATTTTTAATACATTGCTATTAGCATCTTTGTCTTTTTCTCAACTTGGGAAAAGCTTTGAATATTTCACAATTAACTGTGGATTTTGGGGAGACATTGTCAGATTAAGGAAGTCCCTTCTATTTGTATTTTGGTAAATGTTTCCTTGTTATCATGAATAAGTATTGAATTTCCACAAGTGCTTTCTGGGGGTTTATTTAGATGATTATCTCCATCTTTTTGTGTGTGTGTGTGTGTGTGTGTGTGTGTGTGTGTGTGTGTGTGTGTGTGTTGAGCTGAGTTTAAAGTATGTTTTCAATTTACATTTTATAATTTTTATAGATTTTGATTAAAATCACTTTACAAGTTTTTTTTTGAGACAGAGTCTCACTCTGTTGTCCAGGCTGGAGTGCAGTAGCAGGATCTCGACTCATTGCAACCTCTGTCTCCTGAGTTTGAAGCAGTTCTCCTGTCTCAGCCTCCCAAGTAGCCAAGACTACAGGCACATGCCACCATGCCCGACTAATTTATTTATTTTTATTAAGAAGGGATTTCACTATATTGATCAGGCTGGTCTCAAACTCCTGACCTCAGGTGATCCACTTGACTCGGCCTCCCAAAGTCTTGGGATTACAGGCATTAGCCACCGAGCCAAACTACTTTTTATATTTTATATGGATGATAAAAGCATATGTTCTGCAAGGTACAGTGGCACATGCCTGTGATTCTAGCACTTTGGAGGCTGAGGCTGGAAGATCACTTCAACCCAGGACTTTAAGACCAGCCTGGGCAACATGGCAAGACCCCATCTCAAAAAACAAACAAACAAAAAAGAAAACATTATCTAAACTCTGAAACCTATTTATATTTTTAATCTGTTACAATGCATATGAATTGTTTTCTTGTGAACCTACAATTCAAATAATTATCATACCTAATTTTATAATGAGTAATAAGTATGAATAACTAAAAATAGGTAGATAATAATTAGTAAAACATATTCTTTCAAAAACATATTTGCATTATTTTTAGTGCACTCAAAATGTGAAATTATTTGCCTTTTGGGCTCAGTCTGATGCTTATTTTCAGAGGCCCCATTTAATAGTAAACAGGTTCTCAGATGGAGGTGAGAGTGTAGGAGGTTGATTAGGAAATTAACATGTAAGAGGTAGGGAAGTCAAACCGGATTAATGGGGAAGTCCAGCTGCAACGCAGCCATAATAGATACCTCAGTGACTCCCACAGGAACTTCTAAACTGAGATGTCTTCTGTGTCAACCCATCTTAAGGCAAAGAGTCAAGACTTTCCATCCTCTTTGGAGCAGTTAGGGAAAATGGGCTGCCCTCTGGAAGCATGCAACCTTTGATTAAGGGCCCTTCCTGGAACAGGACAGTGCTGGGGTTTCCGTCGCCAACATTTCCAGCAGTTGGGAGTGAGGCCTTCAATTCTGCTGGGGAGATCTGGGCAGCACACCCCATCATCCACTACACCTTGGTGTTTAAGAAGAGAGAATATTAGGCTCGACGTGGTGGCTCATGCCTGCAATCCCAACGCTTTGGGAGGCTGAGGTGGGAGAATTACTTGAGCTCTGGAGTTTCAGACCAGCCTGGGCAACATGACGAGGCCCCATCTCTACATAAAAAATATTTTTTAAAGAAGATATGATATTAAATAATTGAGAATTGGGTTAATCTATCTTTATTTTTTCTTTTTTTGTTTTGAGATGGAGTGTCACTGTGTTTTCCAGGCTTGAGTGCAGTGGTGTGATCTCGACTTACTGCAACCTCCGCCTCCTGGGCTCAAGCGATTCTCCTGCCTTAGCCTCTTGAGTAGCTGGGATTGCAAGCACAGGCCAACGCGCCCAGCTAATTTTTGTATTTTTAGCAGAGACAGGGTTTTGTGATGTTGGCCAGGCTGGTCTTGAACTCCTGACTTCAAGTGATCTGCCCACTTCGGCCTCCCAAAGTGTTGGCATTACAGGCATGAGCCATCATGCCTGGCCCATCTTTCTTGATAATGCTTTGATTTTGTTTATATAGTGACCTACAACAGTTTCTACTGTGCGATGGTGTGAAAAGGTGGAAATTAGAAGGCTGTTTTTTGGTTTTTCATTTCAGTTCTGCCATTTTGCAGCTCTGTATACTTTGAAGTATGAAGTGTGGTGACCTAAGGTATCTGCATCTTGGTTTTCTATTCTATTAAATGAAAAGAATAGTATGCTTTAAAGCCGAGAGGCATGAGAAATTAGTAAACTGTTGACTTATACTTTCCTTTTGTATTTTTGCTGAAGAATTTTCCAGTTGACATTTGTGGATTATTTAGTTATTCACAAACCAAATCTCATGGAGTGATTTGAAAAATATTTGATTGCACTGTTTTAGAAGCTGGTTGAGATGGCTGATGCTAAGGATCTCTGAATAACTTAATTAGTCTCACATAGTGACTTTCTCTATAATACATAGGAACTAAAAGGCAATGGCCATTTTAATAAGACACCTACTTGAACTCTGCGAAGAGCTCTGCCCTAATAATTAGCTTTCTAGTTAGTTTCAAAGGAAAGAAAATATGTCTTTAATAGAAGACCAAATGGACCCTGAAAGTTGATACTATTCAGGGATGCAGTTCTACAGTCAAACACAAATATTAACATAAATAGACACATGGAGTAATCCATACTAGTGAGTTGCAAATTTACAGGAAAATGCCTCCTAAAATTTCCCTGCTGAAGACTGCATAGCGGCTCCTCTTTGAGTAATCTTTTCCTTGTCTCGTATTTGCAGTAATCATTCTTTTCCAATGGGACATATGTGGTCGTCTTTCTTTTTCTGTGGCACAATTATCAATTCATAAGCAGTGGATGTTTGAGGCTGAATTTTAATTTCCCCTGGACTAAGCTGGATATTTTTCCTGTAGCTGATCCTTAAAGAACACACTGACCATGGAGGCTGTGACTAGGTTCAGAAGGTGAAGTGCAGCCAGAGAAATCCACCCTGAGTTAAAAAGAAAACAAAACAGCTAGTTGGTTTGTCTTCCTCCACCTTTGTTATTCTACGCGACTGTGAGATGTGTTAAATCTCCTAAAATCTCCACTAAGTTGTATTTTCTTCTCTTCTCTCCCTGCCCCTGAAATGACATTATAAGATTTCCTCTCGTATGCAAGTTAGTTAATAGCTAGATTTCATCAAAATCAATTTGTGAATAAGTAAACACCTCATAATAAATAACCCACTTTTGAAGTACATGTTTTCTGGGATTGATCTAACAGCATCCAATAAGTTCTGCCAGTATCATTTCACATTAACTTCTGTCATGTTTAAATGCTTTTATAGGCTAATGGGGGCAGTTTGTAATTTTGCTATACCTACGTTATTACTCGGATACAAGGCATATGATGGATAAATAAGACGTCCGCAAAGATATTGGTATTGAATGTTCACTGGGGGTTTCCTCTCTTACTGCCCCCACTTGCAGAAGCTACCCTGGAGATGAATGTGCCAGGATAAGTTATCTGGGGCTCATAAAATCTTTTTCAGAAGATTGAAATAAAGTCAGTGCTTGCAGAAGACAAATCAATTGTGACATTTCTGAATAGAGTGCGATGCATTTAATTAGCACAAGACATACTAGCAAATGCTGAATTACCCAATAAATCACTGGATGCTGGAACCCATACAGAGTGGGAAATCAGCTGTCTTGTGAGATGTACAGCAAGTGATAATAGGGAATCTGACCATTTGTATTGTCACTTTGCCCCATTTTCTGCTAATTTTTTTCTGTGTTGACATTTGCGCATAGAGCCCCTGTAATTATTCTAAACTATCAGCGAACTCTGTCCCCACCTACTCTGAGGATATTTTACAAATATTTGCATTTGCAAAGGACATTCACTACTGTTGATGTGATATGGCAGATGTGGCAGTAAGGTCCTCTGGAGAGGGGGAGTGCGTGCAGATAAAAATCTTCAGCATGGACATACTGAAAAAGCAACTAACAGGGTCATTGTATTGCTGTTCATGGAAAATATTGAAGGTGTTGCTTCAGTCATTTTTAAGTCTCACAAAGATATCTACCAGTTTAGGCAGAAAAATGGCTCACTTTAATGTTTGACACCTTTAAAAAAAAAAAAACAGAAACTTAGACAGTACTTCAGTCTGTCTTTGAAATGCTGCAGCTTGGGAGCATTGAGGCTTAAATTCAATGTTTTGGCTATTGAGAATCTGGGAGAAAATTGGAAATGAATTCCAAATGAGTCTCGCTGGCTATGGAAGGCAAGGTGAACGTTCCCTCCAATGAGGGGCACTTGTTAGATAAATTGGTGGTTGTGCTAGTGAAGTTTATATTGAGTAGCTTGCTATGATGTAAACATTAAGATAGCTCACCTAATAAGCACCAGATCATACAGAAGACGCATGCTGCGTACCCACCACACTCCCTACTTTGATACTAGGTTAACTGGTGACATTTCAGATGTAGGTAAAAGTAGAACCAAACAGGTTTTCATTTATAAAAAAAAAAAAATCTCAGATCTGCAAAGCTGGAGTCTGATATTCTGGAGAAGTGAGACTCCAGAAATACTAGCACCATTTATCTGAAAGCATGGGAGTCTAGCTTCTGTTATTGGGGCTTATAATCACAATGTGTAGAGGAGAAAAAAAATCTCAGAATCACCAGGGAAGGCTTTCCAAATTATGCAAGGCCCCTATCCTTCCCTCCCCCAGGCATCCTAAAACGTGAAGGGGAAAGAGTTCTCCTTACTCCAAGGAGTCAACAGGGATGGGGAGGGAGCCAAAACTAAGAAGATACAACTCACAGGCAATCAGCAATGTCTGCTGCACGACACTGTCCAAATCCATCATCACCTACCAGTACCAATTTCTTGGGTTTCCTTTCCTTGTAATAGTGTCTTGCTCTGTCGCCCAGGCTAGAGTGTAGTGGCACCATCATAGCTCACTGCAGCCTTGAACTCCTGCACTCAAGCAATCCTTCCACCTCAGCCTCCCGGTAGCTAAGACTACAGGCATGCACCATTACGGCTGGCTAATTTTTGTATTTTTTATAGAGACAGCGGTCTTACTATATTACCCAGGCTGGTCTCAAATTCCTGGTCTGAAGCAGTCCTCCTGCCTTGGCCTCTTTCTTGTCTTCCCCATCACTGCTTGGGGAAGATGAGGTCCACAGCCCCAGGCAGCTGAGTGTTGATTGGGGTACACCTGTCTTGCCAATTCCTTTCCTTAGCCAATGTCTGGTTGAGGAAAAGGATGTCAGGCAGTTCCGACCAATGGGACGTCTGGGGAAATCTGTTGGACAGTTTCTAGGACAGTTGAATGCTTTAAAATAGAGGTACACAAAGAGAAATAGCCTTTTCTGTCTCTGAATGAATTTGAAGAGAACTCGAGCTGCTGTAGTCATTTTTAGCAATGAGAGCACAGGCCCCAGGACCAAAGCTAGCACCCTGAGGATGGAAAGGCTCACAGGGTGACCAACCATACAGGTTTGTCTCGGACTAAGGGGGTTCTCAGGACATCTCATTTGAAGTGCTAAAACCAGGAAAGTCCCAGAAAACTGGGACGAGTTGGTCACCCTAGAAAAGAAAGCGTTGGATGTTTGATGATATCATCACTGCTAAGTTAAGCAGCTCTGTGGAAGGTATACCTCTGGATTTCAATCCCTGTGACAAATGTCCATATTGTTTATACCATTCTGAGTTGTGTTTTATTTTATGCAGCTGAAAGTGTCCTAATGACCAATATAGAAGGAATTTTGTTTCAAATAAAAGCCTACACAAAGAGCTGGATGTGGTGGCTCACGCCTGTAATCCCAGGACTCTGGGGAGCTGAGGCAAGAGGATAGCTTGAGCTCAGAAATTCAAGACCAGCCTGGGAAACAGCGAGAGCTTGTCTCTACTAAAAAATAGCTGGGTGTGGTGGTGTGTGCCGGTAGTCACAGCTACTGGGAGGCTGAGGAGGGAGGATCGCTTGAGCCCGGGAGTTGAAGGCTGCAGTGAGCTAGGATGGCAGCACTGCACTCCAGCCTGGGCGACAGAGTGAGGCCCTTTCCCAAACCCTACAAAGACGAGTTGTGCTATGGTAATAGGAAGGTAGGGCCTTTAAAATACGCTCTTTTTAATTTTAAGTCTTTCCTTTATAGTTGCCAACTAATACATAGATATTTATTAAAACATGTTTAATAGAGATTAACAGTTCATCACCAGCCGTATTATTGTGCCTTATCATTTTATATTGTTTCTCCCTGCTCTCACAGTGTGATGAATTCTTAGACATCTAAATGACATAGAGCAGAGCAAGCCTGTATTATTGGTGAAACATCTTTTACATCAGCAGCAATAAATGTCAAACGAGAAGATAAGAATTCAGAATGTGAAATAAAACCTTCCTTAGCATCTTCAGATTATCAAGGAAGCACGAGGCTTAAGGAGTAGCAACAGAAAAGGACCTCAGTATTACCATCTTTAAAAACTTACTTACAGATCCCTGTCAATTCACTATTAGCTTGCATTATTCTTTCTTCTTTTTCTTTTCTTTTCTTTCTCTTTCTCTCTCTCTTCCTTTCTTTCCCTCTGTCTCTTTCTTTCTCTCTTTTCCTTTCTTTCTTCTCTTTCGACAGAGTCTTGCTCTGTTGCCCAGGCTGGAGTACAGTGGCACAATCTCAGCTGACTGCAACCTCTGCCTCCCAGGTTCAAATGATTCTCTTGCCTCAGCCTCCAGAGAAGCTGGGATGAAGTGCTCACCATCACTCCTGGCTAATTTTTGTGTTTTTGGTAGAGACGGGGTTTCACCATGTTGGTGAGGCTGGTCTTGAACTCTTGACCATAAGTGATCCTCCTGCCTTGGCTTCCCAAAGTGCTGGGATTACAGGTGTGAACCACTGCACCCAGCCGCTGTTAGTTTTTAATTATCTAGAGATGTATTTCTTACTCTGTGGTTCCAGGGAGAAGGGTTCTATTAAAAGGCTGTCTCAAAGTCTAAGCAAACATGAGGCAGAGATTTGTCTTCTTCAATATGTTCCTTAACTTTATCACAAACTGAGGAGTTTATTTTTAGAGAGATTAAGTACTGGCCTTGCACACATGACATGACCTGAGACAATCAATTTCATCATTTTCTTTTTTTTTTTTTTTTTTTTTTGAGACAGAGTTTCACTCTTGGTGCCCAGGCTGGAGTGCAGTGGCACGAGCTCAGCTCACTGCATCCTCTGCCTCCCAGGTTCAAGCAATTCTCCTGCTACAGCCTCCTGAGTAGCTGGCATTACAGGAATGTACCACCACACCCAGCTAATTTTTTGTATTTTTAGTAGACATGGGGTTTCTCCATGTTGATCAGGCTGGTCTCGAACTCCCGACCCGAGGTGATCTGCCCGCCTCAGCCTCCCAAAGTACTGGGATTACAGGTGTGAGTCAACATGCCTTGCCTCATCATCTCTTTAAACACAGAAGAACAGTGAAAATTCAGGCCAACAGAATTGCATAATTGTGTAGATATTACTGTGATTGCAACTCTGGAAAAAGCCCTTGAGATAATTGGGCATTATAACATTTAGCAGTAGAAGTTCTGTTCAGCCTGGTGTAGTGGCTCATGCCTGTAATCCCAGTGCTTGGGAGACTTAGGTGGCAGGATCACTTCAACCCAGGAGTTCTAGAGCAGCCTAGGCAACATAATGTGATCCTGTCTCTGCAAGAAATCATGAAAATTAGTTGGGCCATGGTGATGGGTACCTGTAGTCCCAGCTACTAGAGAAGCTTGAGTCAGGAGGATTGCTGGAGCCCGAGAGATGGACACTGCAGTGAGCCATGATCATGCCGCTGCACTCCAGCCTGGGTGACAAAGAGACCCTGTCTATGGGGCAAAAAAAAATTCTTAGAAGTTTTGGTCCAGAATAGTATCTTAGCGAGTGCCCTGGGATCCGTTTCCATTCATTGCTCCTATAAAATGTGCTATGATACCACTCGAGAAATGAGGAAATGGTCTTGGAGATAGGACACTGACAGCACTCACCTTTAATGTCCCTTTCTCAGAGCTGGATGGTGGCAGATTTCAGCCCTTGGTCAATTGAGGCTGTGAATCAAGGTGAAACACTAGGATTTGTGATCCATGATCAGGGATGATAGCATTTAGGGGAAATCCGCCGTGGACAGAAGGAGGTCTCACGTTCAGCAGGAGGATATATAATTGTGCATTGTAATTTTTCTAACTTTAATTGGACAATTCTCCTTTGAAAAAGATTAGAATTTTTACAGGAATCCAAGATAAGCCTTCCTTGTCTCTTCATAGTTTCCTTTTCAGACCAAAACAACATGAAACCTGCTGGCAAGACTATCTGATTTCCACAATTGTATATTTTCAAAAATGGCTGTGTTTTTTTGTTGTTGTTTTGTTTTGAGATGAAATTTCTCTGTTGGCTGGTCTCAAACTCCTGGGCTCGAGGAATCCTCCTGTCTTAGCCTCCCTAAAAGCCAGGACTATAGGTACTCACCACCATGCCTAGCTTAATTTTTATTATTTTATCTTTTATTTTTTATAGAATTGGGGGTCTTGCCATGTTCCCCAGGCTGGTCTTGAACTTGGGATCAAGCAATCCTCTTAGATCAGCCTCCCAAAGTACAATGACAGGCTTGAGCCACTGCGCCTGGCCTGACATAATTGCTGCTTTGTAATTATTAATGACTTTCCTTGCTTTGCAATAAGGCAGTTGTTTCTTGAAAAAACTTTTCTCTGATTAAAGGATGTGGTTACAAACGCTTGATTATATTAGTTTGTCATTCTTCACTTAATGTTTCTGGAGAAGTTTCACTCGGCCTCTCTAATTCTCTTTAAGAATAGGCCAGGCCGCTGGGCCTCATGCCTGTAATTCCAGCATTTTGGAAGGCTGAGGCAGGTGGATCACGAGGTCAGGAGTTCAAGACCAGCCTGGCCAATATGACGAAACCTTTTCTCTACTGAAAATACAAAAAATAGCCCGGCATGGAGGCATGCACCTGTAGTCCCAGCTATCTGGGAGGCTGAGGCAGAAGAATCGCTTGAACCCAGGAGGTGGAGGTTGCAGTGAGTCAAGATCTGGGCGACGCAGTGAGTCAAGATCTGGGTGACACAGTGAAACTCCATCTCAGAAAAAAAAAAAAACAACAAAAAAGGACCCGTCAAGCACTCTGGTTATACCCCATAATATGTACAGATTCCTCGATCAATAGAAGAATCAGAAATTAAACATCAAATATCAAATCAAATGTCACTTCTGATAGGAAAGGATCATATCAGTCATTTATAACAGCCTCCAAGGAGGCTAGGATTACAGGCGTGAGCCGCTGCACCTAGCCCAGATTTGTGTTATCTCTAACTCTGCAACTTGTTCATTTGACTCCATGTTGCTCTCTGCAGCTCTGTACCTTGATCAACCAGCTCATCTTTGTGAAATAGTCACTTTTATCACATGTGTTGGAACATTTGTCCTATTCTCCTGAGTCTGGTAGCCAATGCATCTTGCTATCACCATGGACTATTTTAGTTTTTATAGTTAGAAGTTTGATTATTCTTTTCAGATACATGTGATATATATACAAATAATTCTTTCTCCGTATGACAAATCATTATCAGTATCAGAGAGATAAGATAAAAATAACAGAACTTTTTCTTGCTTTTCTCCCACTGATTCATTTTAAAGGAGAGAATTAACTACTCTATTAGTTTCCTAGGGCAGCCATAACAAATTAACAAAAACTGAGTGGCTTAAACCAACAGAAATTGGTTCTCTAACAGTTCTGGAGGCTGGAAGTCCTAAGTCAAGGTGTGGGCAGGGTTGATTCCTTCCAGGAACTCCTAGAGAGACTTTGTTGTAGGCCTGTCTCCTGGCTTCTAGAGGTGGCTGGCAGCCCTTGGGCTCCCTTGGCTGCAGATTCATCACTCCATTATCTGCCTTCATCTTTATTTGGCCTTCTTCGTTCTGTATCTCTGTGTATCTTCAAGTTGTTGTCGTAGTCGTTGCCTTCTTTCTTCTTTCTTCTTCTTTTTTCCCTCTCTCTCTCCTCCCCTCCTCTCTCCTCCCCTCGCTTCCCCTCCTCCCTCCCTCCCTCCCTCCCTCCCTCCCTCCCTCCTTCCTTCCTTCCTTCCTTCCTTCCTTCCTTCCTTCCTTCTTCCTTCCTTCCTTCCTTCTCAGGTTCTCACTCTTTTGCCCAGGGTGGAGTATGCAGTGGTGAGATCATAGTTCACTATAGTCTTGAACTCCTGGGCTCAAGTGATCCTCCCACTTCAGTCTCTCAAGTAGCTGGGACCACAGGTGTGCACCACCACAACCAACTAGTTTAATTTTTTTGTACTAATGGGGTCTCATTGTGTTGCCCTGGCTGGTCTTGAACTCCTAGGCTCAAGTGTTCCTCTTGCCTCGGCCTTCCACTGTGCTGGAGTTACAGGTATGAGCCATGGACCAAATCTCTCCCTCGTTCTAAGGACACTGGTCATTAGATTCAGGGCCCACCCTAATCCAGGATGACCCAGTTTTAGCTTGATTACACCTACAGTTTAGTTTTAAATATGATCATTTTTTGAGCTTCCTGGTGGACATTAATTTTGGAGGGACACTAGTCAACTCAGTTCAACCATAAACAAATGTTCATTTTTTAAAAAGGGGCAGTAATTAAAGTGAGTTTGCAGTGGTTTTCTGAAGAATCTGCAATTAAAGTGGCCCTTTGTATTTGCCCCTGTTACAGTCTGGCCAGTGTCCTGTAGTGTAGCAGTCTCTCATTGTGAAGTATCACTTGGAGTTATTTGTCTCATGACCAAGAGAATTAAGGAGCCAGGACACAAAGGGTGAGATTTGAGCAAAAGTTTAATATGCAAAAGAAGAAAGCTCTTTACTGTGGAGAGGGGACCTGGAAGATGGTTGCCATTTTTACAGTTAAATGCAAAGGCTTTTATAAGAAATCACTGAGGCAGGGCATCTCATTTGCATAAAGTGAGAATTTCTGGTAGCTCCACCTCCTAGTGCACATGTGGGCCCTTAGCTTTAGTTACTCCATATTGCTTTGTTCCCTTACTGTATATGTGTCAGGGGACATAATTTTTCATTGTGGCCATGTCTGGGCAAGTCTCTGTGCACATGTGGGCATATGTTAGGAAAGCCCCACCTTATACAAGTTCTCTTATCTGTGCTTGCAAGCTGTTCTTTTGTTTGAAAGAATTCAACTGAGGATTCGCCCTAACTGCCTGATCAGTTTCTCCCTTTCTCCTCTCTCACCTTCTTCCCCATTCTTGAATTCCCATTGTTACCATTAGCACCCACATAAGATTATGGTGTACAGAGCTAATGTTTTAAAATGTGTAATCTGATCTATTTTGCTTTCTCTAGTACATGCATAAATATGGCCCTAATTGGCTTGGGGCATGTATCTTCTAGGGGGTGGGAGACAGGAGAGGTAGAAGAATTAGGGTTTGTTAAAGGAATAGAAATAAGATCAGTTTTTGACATCCAAAATAGGTATTCATACCCAAATTAATTGTCTTGTAAACCTATGTACTTGTTGGAAAGGAATTTACTAAATTCTTTTTGCACTGTTTTTATTTTTTGGCATAGTAATTGCTAAGCCAGGGATTCAGGTCACAGAGTACTTATAATATATGTAGAAATTAGCAGTGTTTGTGATTAATGCTTAGCTAGGCATCTGGAATTGGCAGGAAGAAGGTGTATAAAAACATCTCTGTTTCCTACGTTATGGGAAGAAAATTGGGAGAGAAAGGAAAGTTAAACAAGATATTGGTCAAAAATACCTTTGAGCTAGGATGAAAAAGTTTATGATAGACAGTCATTTCTGCCATAATAAAATGGGTAAGTATAAAATCTAAATATTTTAATAGCCAGCAGAGGGTGCGAAGAAATGTAAAGGAACTGTTACTGGCTCCCACCACTTCCCCCAAATGAGCCTTTGGGCCAGGGGTTTCCTTAGTATTGTCCCTTCAAAAGATGTTACCAGAAAGGGGTCCCAATCCAGACCAGACGAGAGGGTTCTTGGATCTCAAGCAATAAAAAATTCAGGGTGAGTCTGTAAAGTGAAAGCAAGTTTATTAGGAAAGTAAGGGAATAAAATAAAGGTAATTCCATAGGTAGAGCCCCAAGAGCTGCTGGTTGTCCATTTTTATGGTTATTTCTTGACTATATGCAAAACAAGGGGTGGATTCTTCATGCTTTCCATTTTGGGACGGTATAGGCTGACATCCTAATGTTGCCGTGGCATTTGCAGACAGTCACGGCGCTGGGGGGAGGGTAGCAGCGAGGATGACCGGAGGTTACTCTTGTTGCCCTCTTGGTTTTGGTGGGATTTTGCCAGCTGCTTCTTCACTGCAACCTGTTTTATCAGCAAGGTCTTTAGGACTTGCATTGTGTGCCAAACTCCTCTCTCATCCTGTGACTAAGAATGCCTTAACTTCCTGGGAACACAGCCCCGTGAGTGTCAGCCTTACTTTACCCAGCCGTCTCTTCCATCTTCCAGGTCCCCTCTCCACAAAGACAGCTTTTTGATTTTGCATATTAAACGTTTGCTCCAACCTCACCCTTTATGTCCAGGCTCCTTAAATCTCTTCGTTGTGAGACAAAGAACTCCAGGTGAGACCTCCCAGTGAGATGGAGTTGCTCCGGTTCAAACACCTCTGATAGAACTGCATTCCAGAGAAGGGCACACCTTTTCTAGGTGAGAGAAAACTGTAGCCAATTTCATCCCAGGAGAAATTAACAAATCAGAACAGGAAACGGCCAATTATTTGATCTGCCACAGGCAGAGGACTTTTTCGGGGTAATGAGATACCAGCAGAACTCTAAACCATTGTGGGGAGGGTGGTGACAGATGGGAACATAGGGAAGCTTCAAATGCACAGGTAGTTCTTCCTCATTCCCGTTTTTCCCTTTCCCTCAGAATTTTCCTGAGTATGAGTGGCTGTGGGGAGCTGAGGAAGGAGCAGGAAAACAGAGATTGATACCCCCAGGGCAAATCTTGCCGCTAAGGTATTTGAAACCAGGAGTGAACCAAAAATCAAGTGGCAACTCAGCACACTTCCTGATAGGATCAAAGTAATTAGTTCCTCACCCTGGTTGCCAGACAGAAGAAAGGGTATGTCCTCTCCAGGAGAAAATAATACTTAAGTTTCTACAGTTTTTAAGTTGTAATTTCTGAAATACAATTAAAACAATGTATGAGACATGCAAACAATGATGAGAAAATAGCCAAGATGAAATAGAGTTAAGAGAAGCTGACCCACAGATGATCCAGATGTTGGAATGAACAGATTAAAGATTTGAACAATTATAGATATTTAAAAGAAAATAGAAGAAAAAAATGAGATGAATTAAAATGCGGTGAGTTTTAAAAACTGTGAAATGCTAGTAAAAAACCAAATTAACATTTTAGGACTAAAATATGCAACATCGAAAGAGAAGGATTTATTCAATAGACTTAACAGCAAGCTGAACACAGCACAAGAAAGGACCAGTAAACTTGAAGATAGAGTAATAGAAATGATGTAAACTGAGACATAGAGTGAAAAGATGAAGAAAATAACATTCGAGAAATGAAGGACAGTAACAAGCAGTTTAATACATGTGATTGAAATCCCCAGGGTGGTGGGGGAGAGAGGAGAGAGAGAGAGGGAAAGAGAATAAATATTTAAAGAGATAATGGCTCAGTCTGGGCAACATGGCAAAACTCTGTTTACAACAAATTAGCCAGGCATAGTGGTGCATGGCAGCTACTCAGGAGGCTGAGGTGTTCGAATCACTTGAATCTGGGAAGTCAAGGCTGCAGTGAGCTATGATACTGCCACTGCACCCTATATTATGTTCCATGGTTTGGGCAAACCAAACCAATGGCTCAGGGGCAATGGTTTGTTGCCCCTGAGCCTGGGCAACAGGGTGAGACCCTGTGTCAAAAAAAGAAAAAATGGCTGAAAATTTTCCAAAATTGATGAAACATACTAAAAGAGTCAAGATGCTCATCTAACCCCTATCTGAACAAATACAAGGAAAACTAAACCCTGGCAAATTATCACATTGCTGAAAGGCAAAGAAAAAGAAAATCTTAAAAGCAGCCAGAGGAAAAAAGATACATTTTATGCTGGGGAAGAACAAATAGATGAAATAAACCTCTCACCAGAAGCAGTGGAAGTCAGAACACAATGGCATTATTTCTTTAGAGTATGAGGTTAAAAAAAAAGCCCCATACCCCATGCCCATCCAGATTTCTATACCCAGCCAAAATAAAATTTAAAATGAAGATAAAGGTTTAGAGAAACATGAGCTGAGAGAATTCTTTGTCAGCAGATCCAATACTACAAGAAATAATATAGAAAATATTTTAGGCTAAATGAAAAATATTCCCATCTGTTGAATAACAGATGGACAGGAATGAATGGAAAGTAGCATAAAGGTAACTTGAGCATATTTGGAAGACTACCGGCTATTTTAAGCAATAATAGAAACGCAATGATAAAAATGTGTTATGCAGTTTATAACATAAAGGTACACAGGACAGGTGAGTGAAACTATAGTTTTTGTATGTGAAGTGATAAAATAATTCAAGGCAAACAAATGGTAAGGATACATATAACGATGTCAAGAGTAGCCATCGAGCAAAATAAAGAAATGTATAGCTGCCGGGCTTGGTGGCTACCTCCTGTAATTCCAGCACTTTGGGAGGATGAGGAGGGTGGATCATGAGGTCAAGAGCTTGGGACCATCCTGGCCAACATGGTGAAACCCCGCCTCTACTGAAAAAAATAACAAAAATTAGCCAGACATGGTAGTGGTGGGCGCCTGTAATCCCAGCTGCTCAGGAGGCTGAGACAGGAGAATCTCTTGAACCCAGCAGGTGGAGGTTGCAGTGAGCCAAGATCACGCCCTTGCACTCCAGCTTTGGCAGCAAGAGTGAAACTCCGTCTCAAAAAAATATATAAATAAAAATAAATGTAAACATAAAAAAGTAAAATAAAAAAATAAAAATTTTTGTTTACTCCAAAATGAGGCAGGAAAGGTTGAGCAAAGGAAAAAAAACAGAAGGGAAAATTGGATAACAAATAGCAAGATGGTAAACTTAAGCTATATCAGTAATTAACTGTATTAAGTGCAAAAGGAATGCATACTCCATGATCAGATTATGTCAGTCCGAGTAAGAAAACATCATCTAACTATACGCTGTTTATAAGAGACACACTTTATTTAAAGAGACAGTGTCTTGTTCTGTCACCCAGGCTGGTGTGCGGTGGCATGATCATTGCTCACTAAAGCCTTCAACTCCTGGGCTCAAGTGATTCTTCCACCTCAGCCTTCCGAAGTGCTGGGATCACAGGCATGCACCGCCATGACCAGCTAATTTGTTAATTCTTTGTGGAGATGCAGTCTCTGTATGTTGCCCAGACTTGTGTGAAGCTCCTGGCTTTAGGCGATCTTCCTGCCTCAGCCTCCCAAAGTGCTGGGATTACAGGAACGCACCAGCGTGCCCAGGTAAGTTTTTAGTTTTTCGTGGAGATACAGTCTTGTTATGTTGACCAGGCTGGTGTCAAGTTCCTGGCTTTAAGTGATCCTCCTGCCTTGGCTTCTGAAAGTGCTGGGATTACAGGCATAAGCCTCTGCACCCGGCCAAGAGACACATTTTAAATATAAAGATACTGATAGGTTGAAAGATAAAGGATTGAAAGTAAAAGCTTTGCAAGCACTAGCTCTAATTAAGTTATTGTCTGATATGGCTATATTAATCCCTGACAGTATACTTCAAGATCAAGAACATTGTAAGAAATAAAGGGGAATATTTCAAAATAATAACATGATAATTTCATAAAAGTACCCATAAGAACCCAAATGTGTTTGCTCCTAATAACATACCTTCAAAATCCTGTCATCTGATGTGAGCCATCATCAAGATGTGACATAAAGTAACACACATTCCAGTGCCAATTGAGAAAAATAACTAGACAAGTCTCAACATTTTAGGAGATTTATTTGGCAAAGTTAAGGATGCACGCCAAGGAGACAGGTCTATGCTTTTCTCTCAACACGATTCTGAGGACTTCAAATTTAAAGGGGAAAGTGTGGCATATTGAGAAGTATACAATTTTCATGTAAGATGTGGGTCGGGAAAAATAGTAATTCCTGCCTTAGGCTCAGTGAATCTGCTTTTTTTTTTTTTTTCTCATAAGATGACATAGACAAATGGAGCAGAGGAAAAATACAGGTATCTACATTTTACATAAGAGAACATAGATGAAATGGGGCAGGGGAACATCAGATATGCATTCATATCTGGTGGGCTGGAGGTGACTGCCCCTGAAAGGATAAGCTGTCAATTTACATTGCCATGGTGAAATTTTCACAGAAACCCCTTAAAAGATCTTGCAGTTCACTAGGAATTTCCTTGTGGGCAAAATATGGGGGAGGCGTGTAGCTTTCCATCTCATAGCTGTTTTATTCAGGAAGCAAAAGGGGATGGGCAGGTTTGCATGACCCATTTCCCAGCCTGACTTTGTCCTTTGGCTTAATGAGTTTGGGGGTCCCGAGATGTGATTTCCTTTCACACCTCCTTCATAACTTTTCTTCACATAGCTTGTAGGATGGCATGTGTTCGTGGTTTCCTCACTGGTTAGTACTTTTCAGTCTCTTTTGCTGACATCTCTCCTCTTACACTGTTTGATTTGGATGTGTTCCAGGGGGTTCAGTCCCTATTCCTGTTTTCTTCTGAGTCTCCATTTACTTCATTGATGTTCTCATCCTGTGTAACAGCTTTAACTATTATTGCGACACTAACAACTTCCCAATTTTCTCTCTAGAGCCCAAACTTCTCTTTCAAATTCCTGACTTGTGTAGCCAAATACCTATTTAAATCTCTGTTCAGTTATCTTACATAATCATCTTAAACTCGACTCGGCCAAAACCAAACTCCAATTCCTTGGCTCTTGCTGCAAGCTTCCCATATCAGCTGACGGCAACTATATTCTTTCAGTTGCTAAATCTAAAATCGTTGGAATTACTAGTGATTTAGTTTCTTCCTTTCACAGCTCACATGACTCTATCATCAAAATGGATTTAGGCCTAGACTTGTTACCAACTCCATTGTTACCACCACGGTCCAACATACCTTGAACTTGAACTGGCTTTTTGCAGTAGGGTTTTAGTTGACTTCTACACTTATATTCTACTATACAGAGTTCTTTAAATATAGAAGATTGAATGATCTCCTTTTTTTAAAAAAAATGAGTCTTATTTATATATATTTGTGTGTATGTGTGTGTGTGTGTGCATATATATATATATTTTTTTTTTTTTTTTTTTTTTTTTTTTTTTTGAGACAGAGTCTCGCTCTGTTGCCCAGGCTGGAGTGTAGTGGCACAATCTCTCCTCACTGCAACCTCTGCCTCCAGGGTTCAAGCAATTCTCCTGCCTCAGCCTCCTGAGTAGCTGGGATTACAGGTACCCATCACCAAGCCCAGCTAATTTTTGTATTTTTAGTAGAGACAGGGTTTCTCCGTGTTGGCCAGGCTGGTTTCGAACTCCTGACCTCAGGTAATCTGCCCACCTCAGCCTCCCCAACTCCTGGGGTTACAGGTGTGAGCCACCATGCCTGGCCTATTTTTGGTATATTTTATTGAGGTGAAATAAACATGAAACTAGACATTGTAAGCTGTACAGTCCAGTGGCATTTAGTACACTCACAGTGTTGTATAAACCCAGCCTGTGCATATCATCATCGATGATGATATGCACAGGCTGGGTTTGGTATGTGCTATAGTCCTGTTTGGGGAGCTAATTCCTGCTTGTAAGCATGTTGTGTGACTATTGCTATGTACGTCTTGTGGATGATGTGCTATGTATGATCAAGCATTTATGGTACTATATATTATTCATGGGGGCAAGCATTAATGCACTATATACATCCATCAAGTTCCCAAATATTTTCATCTGAGGGGAAAATCCTATCCCCATTGAGCAGTCACTGTTCATTCCCTGCTTCCTCCAGACCCTGGCAACTATCAATTGCTTTTTCTCTCTATAGTTTTGCTTATTCTGGATATTTTATTTAAATAGAATTAGACAATATGTGACCTTTTGTGATTTCTTTCACTGATCATGTTTCCTTTTTTATTTTTTTAAGGTTTTATTTATTTTTTAAGACAGAGTCTCGCTCTAGCACCCAGGCTGAAGTGCAGAGGGGTGATCTCGGCTCACTGCAACCTCTGCCTCCTGGAATCAAGTGATTCTCCTACCTCAGTCTTCAGAGTAGCTGAGACTATAAGTGTGCACCACCATGCGTGGCTAATTTTTGTATTTTTTTTCTTTTTTTAGAGATGGGATTTTGCCGTGTTACCCAGGCTGGTCTCAAACTCCTGGGATCAAGCAGTCTTCTCGTCTGAACCTCCCAAAGTGCTGGGTTCACAGGCATGAGCCACTGTGCCCAGCCTTCACTTAGGTTTTTGAGGTTCGTCGATGTTGTAGCATGTATCAGTACTTCATTCTTTTTATGGCTGAATAATACTTCAGTGTATGTTCACACCACATTTTATTTATCCATTCATACATTGATGGGTGTATGCCTTGTTTCCAGCTTTTGACTATTGTGAATAGTGCTACTGTGAACAATTAGTATGCAAGTAATTTCTATTTTTAATATTTCCTTATTTTGAAACCATTACAAACAGAAAAGTTTAAGCACATACGAAGAACATGTATTTTCCTGAATCATTTGAGAATACATCGCCATCCTTATCCCTCATCATTCCCTATAGCTTAGCATGTATTTTCTACCAACAAGGACACTCTCCTAAGTAACCGTAATACAGTCACTAGTCCTCAGATCTCATTCACGTTTTCCTGACCAAGTATGGTAGCTCATGCCTGTAATCTCAGCATTTTGGGAGGCTGAGGTGGGTGGATTTCTTGAGCTCAGGTGTTTGAAACCAGCCTAGGCAACATAGCAAAACCCCATCTCTAAAAAACAATCACATCCCAGAAAAATTAACCAGGCGTGGTGATACTCCTGTAGTCTCAGCTACTTAGGGGGGCTGAGATGGGAGGATTGCTTGAGCCCTCATTTCGAGGCTGCAGTTAGCCATGATCACATCACTGCACTCTAGCCTTGGCAACAAAGCAAGGCCCTATCTCAAAAAAAATTTTTTTTCCCCATTGTTCTAGTAATATTCATTATAGCAAAATGACTCAGTACAGAATTGGGTTGTATTTGTCACATCTTTTTAGATTCTTTCAGTCTGAAACAGTTTGTCTTTCTTGGATTCATCTAGCTTTGACACTTTTGAAGATCATAGGCAGCTTATTTTCTAGAATGCTGCTTAACTTGGGGTTCTGATGTTTCTCCTGATTAGAGTCAAATTATAAATCTTGGTCCGGGGCTGGGTGCAGTGGCTCATGCCTGTAATCCCAGCAGTTTGGGAGTCTAAGGCAGGCAGATCATGAGGTCAGGAGTTTGAGACCAGCCTGGCCAACATGGTGAAACGCTGTGTCGACTAAAAATAGAAAAATTAGCCAGGCATGATGGCATATGCCTGTAATCCCAGCTACTCAGGAGGCTGAGGAGAGGGAATTGCTTCAACCCGCGGAGGTGGAGGATGCAGTGAGCTGAGATCATGCACTGCACCGCAGCCTGTGTGACAGAGGGAGACTCGATCTTGTAGGGGGTGTGTGAGGAAGAATCTTGATCAGGAATATCACAGAAATGAAGGCATGTTCTCTCAGTTGACACATAATCTCAATTTGCTTCATTGCTGATAGTGTGCACTCTTTTTCCATTTGCAATTAGCAAGGATTTTGCAGGGTTAATCATCGTAACTAACAACAATTTTAAAACTATGTGAATATACCAATGATCATACTTTCAATTCGTCAGTTTATCTGTATGGACTTGTGATTTCCTATTTTATTCAATGGGTTATTGATTCTTACAATTGTGATAATACTCAAATTGTCCCATATTAGGCCAGTGGGAGCCCCTTCTAGTTAACTTCTATGTCCCTTAAAGATGTCATTCTTTTAGTACTTCCGTAATCGCTGGTAAAAGAAAATGTTCGTTTTTACTGTTTGTTGAAGGTTTTTTTTCTTCTTTCTTTCTTGTCTTTCTTTTTCGAGACAGGGTCTGGCTCTATCACCCAGGCTGGAGTGCAGTGTTGTGATCTCCTCTTATGGCAGCCTCCGCCTCCCCAGCTCAAGCGATTTTCCCACCTCAGCCTCCCAAGTAGCTGGGACTATAGGCACATGCCACCACTTCCAGCTAATTTTTGTATTTTTTACAGAGATGAGGTCTCACAATATTGCTCAGGCTGGTCTTGAACTCCTAGGCTCAAGTGATCCACTTGCCTAGGCCTCCCAAAATACTGGGATTACAGGCATAAGTCATCTTGGCCTCTAGATTCATTTTACACATTCCCTGCACCAGCCCTAGAATGAACCATTTCTCCACAGAGCCCCCCATTTCCTTATAGTGAAACATATTACTTAGAATCCGTGATCTGGGTGCTAGGAGTGCTCATTGCTACTGGGTTGTCACTGTTCCTCATTGTCTCAGTGGACAGAGTTAGGGGATGTATGTATGTATATAAACACATACATTAATACGTTGTTTATTTCCATTATCATATATATTAAAAACCAAGAGCCTATACTAATTACTTCTAATACCACAGGCTTTATTATCATTTTCTCCCTTTCGTATTTTTTTACTCTTTTCTGTAACCATGAGAAACTTGGCTCCCATTATCTTTAATATATTTCACTGTTTGTAACCACTTTTCCATCTGCATTTCCACCTGCTCCCTTCATAAATACACTCCTTACCCAACTTGGGCTCAGTTCCACTTTCTGGGTTGGTCTGCCTCCCACCCCTCTCCCACACACAGATGTTCTTATCTAGCTTGGGCTCTAATTCCCTGCACCAGACCACTACTCTATAGAGATTCTCTCTGCAGATTCCCTCTGCAGAACTTCACCTCTGCTTCCTCATACTGGGCCACCCATGTGGTGGTTCTCACCTGCTTGGACCCAGTGTCGGGGCAGCCCACCACATAGAAGCCTTCCTGGTTCTACTTGGTCTCTGGCAGCCTGGGTTGGGCAGATTTGCATCTGCATGCACACTCCCTTCACCCTACTTGGGCTATGATATCTGTCTAGGTCACCATGGGCCCATCTCCCTATTCTTTCTTTCTTTTGGGATGAAGTCTTGCTCTGTCGTCCAGGCTGGCATGTAGTGGTGCAATCTCAGCTCATTGCAACCTCCACCTCCCAGGTTCAAGCGATTTTCCTGCCTCAGCCTCCCAAGTAGCTGGGACCACAGGCGCACACCACCACACTCGGCTAATTTTTGTATTTTTAGTAGAGATGAGATTTCACCATGTTGGCCAGGCTGGTCTTGAACTCCTGACCTCAGGTGATTTGCCTGCCTCGGCCTCCCAAAGTGCTAAGATTACAGGTGTGAGCCACCACTCCCCGCCCATCCCCCTGTCCTGCTGGCAATGCCTATCTTGCTTTGTGTTCCTTTAAAAACCCACATCATATCAAAATTGTCGTAGTAATTTATGTTGTTATGAGCAGTTTATGAGGCATCTCATTTCTCTATATCTTTCTGAAACTGTTACCTGCTTCATTCAGAGCAAAACCAAAGTCCTCATAATAACCTGCTTAACCCCCCTGACTGTTGCCTGTTACCTTACTAATGTCCTCCTACCACTCTACTCCCCACATGCTTTAACTTTGCTTTCAGTTGCCTGGCTTCCTTACCGTTCCTTAAGTTATGGAAGGTAGATTCCTGAGTCCTTTGTTGAAGATGTTTTTTCCTGCATAAAACATGCTTCCCCAGATTCTTTCAAACACCTATGCAAATATTTTTTTTTTTCCTTACAAGACCTAAGCTGATGTACTTGTTTGGTAGGGCTTCCATCATAAAATACTGCAGACAAGATGACTTTAACAACAGAAATTTATGTTCTCACAGTTCTGGAGGCTGCAAGTTCAAGATCGAGGTGCCAGTGGGGTTGGTTTCTTCGGAGACCTCTCTCCTTGGCTTATAGTTGGCTACCTTCTTGCTGTGTTCTCACACAGCCTTTCCTCTGTGTGTCTCTGGTTTAATCTCTTCTTACTACAAGAAAACCAGTCAGATCAGGCTAGGGTCCACCCGAATGGCATCATTTTAACTTACCTTTTTAAAGGACCTGTCTCCAAATCCCTAGCCTGATCTGACTGGTTTCCTTATAATAATCATATCAGATGCTAACTGCAGCTTCAAATATGAATTCTATTGTGTCCCCTCTGAAGGGGGACACAATTCAGCCCCTAACAGCTGGCCACTTAATGTAATGTTGAAATTTACATAAAGCTGGCACTTCTAATTCTTGTGACCTTGTATTTTTATTTTGATAGTTCTGATCAACTTCTTCTATAGTATATAATTTGATCAATATATATGTATTTTTATGTTTTTTTACCCCATTGGAATATAAGTTCTACAAAGGCTTTCAACTGTGCTTAGCATATAGTAATCATTCCATGCAGAGTGTTGAATGAATGAATATGATTAACATACCCACTTGCTGTTCATGAGCATTTGGGTTATTTCCACTTAGTGCTGTTATGAACAATGTGCTGTGAATATTATTTAAAATGTATCCAGAAATACATATATGCACAGGTTCCTATGTAGTGTATCTGTATTAGTCTGTTTTCATGCTGCTGTTAAAGACGTATCTGAGACTGGGCAGTTTACAAAAGAAAGAGTTTTAATGGCTGTATAGTTCCAAATGTCTAGGGAGGCCTCACAATCATGGTGGAAGGTAAAAGGCACATCTCACATGGTGGCAGACAAGAGAAGAGAGCTTGTGAAGGGAAACTCCTGTTTTTAAAACCATCAGAACTTGTGAGACTTACTCACTATCATGAGAACAGCATGGAAAAGATTTGCCTTTATGATTCAGTTACCTCCCACCAGGTTCCTCCCATGACACGTGGGAATTGTGGGGGCTACAATTCAAGATGAGATTTGGGTGGGGACACAGCCAAACCATATCAGTATCCAAGGGAAAAACTGCTGAATCACAGGGCATGTATACTGTTTTTGTTTTTTAGAATTACCTTAATAAAGTACTACAAACTATGTGACTTAAAGTAACAAGAAACATATTAATTTTTTTTTACATTCTGGAGGTTACAAGTCTGCAGTTAAGGTGTCAGCAAGGTCATGATTCCTTTGAAGGCTCTAGAGGGGAATCCTTCTTGGCTCTTCCAACTTCTGACACTCCTTGGCTTATGGCAGTATCACTCCAATCTCTGTCTCTGTCTTCATGTGACTTTTTTTTCTCTGTGTGCCTGTATGTCTGCATCTCTGTCTCCAAACTTCACTTCTTTACTCTTTTATAAGGATATCAGTCACTAAATTAGGGCCCATTCAAATCTGGTGTGATCTCTTTTTAAGTTAATTTTATCTGCAAAAACCCTATTTCCAAATAAGTTCATATTCATAGATAGCCAAAGTTAGGACTTGAACATTACTTTTTGAAGGACACAAATTGAGCCATAACACATGTTTATCTGCCTTAGTAGATAATGCTAAAACATTTTTTAATGATTGTGCCAGTGAACACTGCTATCAGTGATCCTATTCCTCCATACCCTTGTCAACACATTGTTATTAGATACTGTAAGTTTAGATCATGTGGTGATTCTGATAGTATCTCATTGATGGTTTAATTCTAGAATTAGATTATCAAGTTTCACAAAATAACTCTTGTATTTAGATATTAATTACATTGTAACTATAAATCAGTGTGATAACAATTAATATATTTATGCTACTGTCTCTCAATTCATGAACATAGTATATTATGCCATCTATTTAGTCTTCTTTAATGTTGCTCGATAAAGTTGTATAATTTCTCCATTAGAAATAATTTAGGTCCAAATACTTCTCTCTTGAGTTTAGGTTCAGGCAGTTAAGTGCTGGCAAATCTGCCCTGAAATGCAGCTAAAGTATTACCTGGAACTAGCTTGCAGCTAACCTGGAGTGCAGCTATAGCAGATTAAACTATGTAGCATGCCACATCAGACAGAGGGAGGGTCTGAGGTTTGGGGTTCTTGTGCCTTTCCATAGCCACTCTCATTTTTATCCTGGTTTGAATGCTGATAAGCAAGCTGTGGCTTGTAACTGGCCCACATAGTAGGGAGGAGGGGCTGGGCAGCACAGGTGAGGGGCAGGTTACTTGGCAAGTGGATTGAAAATCTGTAGCTGGAGCAAGTCAGAAACAAGGCCAAGTGGGCTAGCGTGTCTTCCCAGGTTCTAAGTAGGCTCAGAGAGATTAGATCACACAGCACACTAGATGCAGAGTTCAGCTGCAAATTTTAGCTGAGCAAGTGACCGGTAGGTGGACAGAGGACATTGGCTCTGAGATAAGTGAATGCAGGCCATTGTCTACCTGAAGAATGACACGAAGCTCTTCTCTCCCTTCCCAACACATAGGGCACTCTTCCCTCCACATACCTGAACTTCTGCTTAGGGAGAACAATAGAAGAGAGGGAAAGTATCTGAGAGATGGAAGGTCTTCATCCTGGAGACACTAGCAGTAGATGTAAGAACCGTTTAGATGATTACTTTTGAACCAGAATAGACATTTATTTTTTCCCCACTAACCTGTGGGTGCAGGAGAAAGTCTAAACTAAAAACCAAATTTAGCAGGACATCTTCTTTGCATATATGAGTTATAATGTGAGCTGAAAAATTGCAGACCCACTACTAAATCTTCCCACCACTTTCTGCCTGTTTTGCCACTGGCTCTCTCTGCAGGTTAAAGAATTCATTAAATGTTGGTTTATTCTGTTGCTCTAGCTGAGTATATGGAGAGGCTCCCCCTTTCTAATGAATGGTGCATCAAATGCATGCATTTAGTGCTCTTCATAACACTGCCCTAGCCAGTGTACATAAGTGCCGTCCTCACTACCTTGCAACAGGACCCTCACTCTGTGTCTAGCCAGATTCTACTCCTCTGTACCAGTGTCCCAGAACATTCCATGTTGGTGTTTCTCTCCAAACGATAGGTGTACTGTTTTCCTTGCTTAGGATACTCGTTCTCTCTTACTGAAACACTCTGGCTTCATTTGCAGCCATTTTAAAAACCAGGGCTGGGCATGGTGGCTGATACCTGTAATTTTAGCACTTCGGGAACCTAACGCAGGAGGACTACTTGAGGCTAGAAGTGCAAGACCAGCCTGGGCAACATAGCAAGATCCTGTCTTTATTTAAATAAAACAAACAGGAGGAAAAAAAAGTAAAAAACCAAAGAGACTTTCCAGCAAGTATAATTTGTTCTAAACTCTTAGCTGCCTTCCTGTCAGTGTTATTTTTTTTCTAGTGTATATGAATGTTATCTTCTATTCTTTGGAAAACTGTCTTTTACTATTTTCTAATTCCCTAGAAACAACATGGGAGTGTGTAGAGGATAGAAATTGAGTATGGAGCTCATAGTGAACTAGACTCTTAGAACAGTAGAAAAGGGGAACAGAAGGAGGCTTGGCTGGGCATAGTGACTCATGTCCATAATCACAGCACATTGGGAGGCCAAGGTGGGAGAATCCCTTGAAGTCAGGAGTTCAAGAACAGCCTAGGTAACATAGTGAGACCCTGTCTCTAAAAACAAAATTTGAAAATTAGCGAGCATGCTGGAAGATACCTGTAGTCTCAGCTACTTGGGGAGCTGCGGCAGGAGGATTGCTTAAACCCAGGAGTTTGAGGCTGCAGTGAGCTGTGACTGTACCACTGCTCTCCATCCTAGGCAACAGAGTGAGATTCTGTTTCTAAAAAATAAAATTAGAAAAAGTAAACCAAACGTTTCTTCTTCTAGTTATTAGTTTTAATTTTTTCATTTTTGCTGACTTGAACTTGTAATGGACAGCATAGGAGTGTTTCCATGCTCCCAGGAGCATCTGTATTTCCATGTGCCCAAGTAATGACAAGAATGTCCTTGACTTATCCTTCATTATCCAAATAAAGTATTTGGATCATTTATATGTGATCAAGGGGGGATGTTAATATTATTATTAAGTATTCAGAACACACTAATGAGGTATTAGTCACCTTTCTTACAAATGAGGAAAACTGGTAATGATTGGTTTTCCAAACATATACAGCATGTGACGAGAACTAAATATTTGTACATAGGTTGTGTAACTCCGAAGACTTAGGCTAAAAAGTGCCTATATAATAAACTGATACTGAGAACTTAAAAAAACTCAGAGGCCAGGTGCGGTGGCTCACACCTGTAATTCCAGTACTTCGGGAGGCTGAGGTGGGTGGATCACCTGAGGTCAGGGGTTCAAGACCAGCCTGGACAACATGGGCAAATCCCAACTCTATAAAAATAGAAAAATTAGCTGGGTATGGTGGTGGACACCTGTAATCTCAGCTACTCAGGAGGCTGAGGCAGGAGAATTGCCTGAACCTGGGAGGTGGAGTTTGCGGTGAGCCAAGATCATGCCATTGCACTCCATCCTGGGCAACAAGAGCGAAATTCTGTCTCAAAAAAAAATAAACAACAACAACAACAACAACAACAACAAACCCAAAACGTCAGAGACAAGTGTGCTAGAGATTTCTGGAACCTAAAAGAGAGTGCAGGGGAGAAATAGGTCATTTGAGCAAAAGTTCATCTTCATTTGCTGTGCTGTTTGGTCCTGCAGTTTCACTGAGCATGAAGGTCCTTGAATGAGCATTGGAGGAACAGGGTACTCCATTGAGAAACTTTTTCTTGAGACTCTGTTTTAAGTTTTTCCAGATTCCCTTTTATTCTTATGAAATAAGTGGAAATAGGAGGCCCAGTGTAGCCTCTGGTGTCCAAATCCCAGCACTTCGGGAGGCAAAGGCAGGAAGATGCCTGGAGCAAAGGTGTTCATGATTAGCCTGGGCAATATAGCAAGACTTCATTCTACAAAAATTTAAAAACATTAGCTGAGCATGGTGGTGTGTTCCTGTAGTCCCAGCTACCAGGGAGGATGAGATGGGAGGGTTGCTTGAGTCCAGGAGTTTGAGGCTGCGGTGAATGATGATTGAGCCACTGCACTGCAGCCTGGGTGACAGACCTTGTCTATGGAAAAAAATAAGTAGAAATAGTCTTATTCATATTTGAGAGCTAATGAGCCTGAGACACAAAGGCATCCAGTGATTTTGTGATATACCACTCCATGATGAAGAGTATAGTGAGAAAATAAGAACAAATCTAGACATGATTCTCCACTGTTCACATCCAAGAAACTCTCACTCTCCCCATGCTGAAGCTAAAGATTCCTAACAGGTTCTTTCTTTTCTTTCTTCAAACTAATAGGATATTGCAATTTATTTGTATACTCATAAAGCTGAATGTTTAAAAAATGAAAGTAGTGAATATTTATGAAGTAACTAAGCAGTTTTGGCCAACGTTGGTGCATTCAGAAAAATGTCAATAAAAGAAATCATTCATGGCAGTAAATGAATCTCCATGACTCAAGAGAGTGGTTGAAACAAAATTAGATGATGATTTTGTGGTGTTAGGATTCATCAGTTTTTCTGCTTGTTAGATATAAGAGGTTGAAGACTATGAAACATGTGAAGCAAATGCATTGCTGCAAAAGTAGTAGGGACTTGATTTTTTTTTTGTAAGAGGAGCCTAGGGTTTCCCTCTTCTCTGCGCAATTCTAGGGACTCTGTGGAGCCAACCCATTCAATCCTCCTGACTTAAGCATCCATGCAACTGGGGCCTCTTGGATCCCCAAAGCCACAAATGAGGCAAGAGTGAGTATGCTACTGCCTGCTTCCGGGAAAATCAGCTCACCTGGGGAGAAGGCAAGGCTCAGTGATTCCAAGCTCCTTAGTTTTTATTTTGGCCACCCAAAAGACTCAAGGAACGGATTGTTTGCATTAATGAGTTGTTAGCTTATGTGTGTTTGATTAAATATGTACATGTTGACATATAATGTCTTGATACTCATATTAAGTGCTACAAACGTAGAATGGTACATGACTAGCTAATACCATTTTTTAAAAAAAAACAATTAAAAATGCTTCCCACAATGCTGATGAAGCTTTTTGATCCCCTCTATCTGGAAGTGGACTGTGGGCCCATTACAAAATGTGGCAGTGTTAGGTAAATTCAAGATGTAATTTCAGAAAATTTGAATCTAAATTTGCAGTCTTTTTTTTTTTGAGACAGAGTCTCTCACAGTGTCTCTCTGGCTGGAATACAGTGGGGTAATCATGGCTCACTGCAGCCTTGAATTCCTGGGCTCAAGCAATCCTCCAGCCACAGCCTCCTGAGTAGCTGGGACTGCGGGCATGTACCACCACACCTGACTAATTTTTAATTTTTGGTAGTGATGGAGGTCTCACTATATTGCACAGACTGTCTGAAACTTCTGAGCTCAAGCAGCCCTCTCACCTTGGCCTCCCAAAGTGCTGGGATTACAGGCATGAGCTACCATGCCCGACCAAAAATTTCCAGTCTTCTAGGGACAAGAAGTAGAAGTTATCTTCTCACCAACTTACGCCAGATAGAGAGTGAAGGAGACATACAAACCAAGTCATTCATTCATTCAACATCTATGTACTAAGCACATATTCCGTTCCAGATGCTGAAGTGACAGAGATGGGGCAGATGACACATTCCTGTTCCCTCAGGGTTTATAGTCTGGTAGAGCGATCACTACAGCAGACTAAATAACCAGTTAGAAAAAGTGGTTGATGCATTCAAGCAACACTTGGAAGCAGGCATTGTGGTTAAACCTGGAATAGAGAATTGGGAGTGCTTAAGCTGCTAATCTATAATTTAGGTATCCCACCTGCATTTCACAGGCAAAAGAAAATGTTCCTAGCTTATCCTACCTATTGCATAGTCTCCTCTATTTTATGAAAAGGGTTATATAGTTTTGAGGAAACAGTATTCTTTAATTTCACGTGGTTGTGTTAGGTGTTTGATGATTGGTTTGGCTGTGTCCCCAACCAAATCTCATCTTGAATTGTAGCTCCCACAGTTCCCCTGTGTTGTTGGAGGGACCTAGTGGGAGATAATTGAACCAGGGAGGCAGTTTTCCCCTCCTGTTCTCATGGTAGTGAGTAAGTCTCATGAGATTTGATGGTTTTATCAGGGGTTTCCCCTTTTGCTTGGCTCTCATTGTTTCTTGCCCACCACCACGGAAGATGTCCCTTTGCTCTTCCTTCATCTTCCACCATGATTATGAGGCCTCTCTAGCCATGTGGAGCTGTGGGTCCTTTAAACCTCTTTTCTTTATAAATTATCCAGTCTCAGGTATGTCTTTATCAGGAGCATGAGAACTGACTAATACATTTGAGCAAAACTCAAGGCCAGTGTTCACTTTGCTATGTTTTGACTTTGGTACCCTGGCAAGACAAGGATTTTTTGTTGGGGATTATTCTTCTGAGTATTTCTTTCTGGTTAGATATACCACCTACACTGTCCTTTCATAATCATCATACTCTCCTGTTTTTACTTTGAAGTTAACACAGGTTAAATTTTTCCTCGTTATGAACTAACTTACCATATATCCCATTACTTATAATGGCATTATGTCATACATTTATGCTTTTAGAATACCCGTTCAAATACAATTTAAATTTGATAGTATAAATATTTTGGAACAGGGAAAAGGATTTTTAAAGGTGGGTGGCACTTAAACTATTTTGTTGAGATAGCATGGGCCCAGAAGCTTGTTGGAATTTACAAATATGATTAGATTTGTTTCACTTTGTAAACCAGAAGAATGACTAATTAGAGTCACAACTTAAAGCCATAAGGAGTAGTTAGTGATTCAGATCATGAAAAGACTGGAATGATCAAAAGCAACCATCCATCTCCCTCTTCATCCCGAGTTCAGGGGGTTAAGTGCTATTTGTCCCTCAAGGATTTCTTGGCATTAACTCCATTTTTGTAATGAAGAAGACGATTAACATCTCTCTTCATTGGCTGTTAGGAGGTAGTATGTTAATTAGCAAAATCACTCAATTAACAGTACTTGGTAAAATATTCCCCTGGTTTCTCACCTTTCCCGGTCTATTTAAACACATAAACAATTGTCACATTGAAGAAAATGCCTAAAACCCCTAAATGCGTATTTATTCGTGTTTCCACTTCACTAAGAATAGCTGTCCTGGTATTTTAAACAAGGACTGGCACAGCGTGCAGATACTGGCATGATCTATTTACTATTTTTATTTAATTATATAACATAATTGTAAGCTTGTACTCATAACTATGCATACATAGAAATGTCTTCTCTTTTTATGTGTTTCTAAGGCTTAGAAAGGCTAAGTAACTGCCTATGGACCCTACAGCTATAGTTAGTAGTAGAGATCAACTTTTAACTTAGAGTGTTTTTAGAGTCTAAGGTTGTTTTTTTTCCCTCTCTTGAAGGCCTCCCAGGAATGCATAAATGTTACAGAATAATCAGAGTCGTGGTTAAATATTTATGTACCATGTTGATGTTAGTCATTTTAACATTATTTAAAATAGTGAAAAGTTATAAAGAGCATTAATCTCCAACAGTTGAAAAAAACAGATAATTTATGGTACAAGAGAATACGATTCTACCACTAAAAATTAGGTTTTCAAAACACAGAGACATTTCACTTATACTATAATGCAAAGCAGAGAAGTAGAATTAGGTTACAAGCCAATAGATACAGTATGAGTCTCTCTCTCTCTCTCTCTCTCTCTCTCTCTCTCTCTCTCTCCCCACACACACACACATACACATATATATATTTTGAGATGGAGTCTCCATTGCAAAGACTAGAATGCAATGGCATGATCTTGGCTCACTGCAACCCCTGCTCCCCAGTGCAAGCAATTCTCCTGCCTCAGCCTCCTGAGTAGCTGGGACTACAGGTCCCTGCCACCACACCTGGCTAATTTTTGTAGTTTTGGTAGAGACGGGGTTTCACCTTTTTGGCCAGCCTGGTCTCAAACTCCTGACTTCAGTTGATCCACCCGCCTTGGCCTCCCAAAGTGCTGGGATTACAAGTGTGAGCCACTGCACCCGCCCGAGTCTACATTTTTCAAGAAAATACACACCTACACATACATAAAAATATATAGGAAAATTTAAAAACTGGAAGTAAATAGACCAACAGGAGATCAGATATTATGTCTTGATTTCGGATAATGAGTGATTTTAATTCTCTTCTGTAAACTTATCTGCATTTTTATTTTATGTATAAATTTATGGTGCACAACATGATTTTATGATATGTATAGTGAAATGATTGTTATAGCTAAACAATTTAACATACCATGATCTTCCATAGTCACTTGTTTGGTGTGTGTATGGTAAGAGCACCTAACATCTGCTCTCTTAGTAGGTTTTCAGTACATAATACAGTATTATTAACTGTGGTCCTTCTGCTGCACATTCGTTCTCTAGACTTATTTATACGCTTTGACTCGTATTTTTGCCTGCCTCCTCCAACACACCCTGATAACTGCCGCTCTACTGTTTCTCTGTGTTTGGCATATAAGAGTCCACATATAGGCCATGCGCAGTGGCTCATGCCTGTAATACCAGCACTTTTTGAAGCTGAGGTGGGTGGATCACCTGAGGTCAGGAGTTCAAGACCAGCCTGAACCTGGTGAAACCCCATCTCTACTAAAAATACAAAAATTAACTGGGCATAGTGGTGTATGACTGTAGTCCCAGCTCCTTGGGAGGCTGACACAGGAGAATCACTTGAGCCCAGGAGGTGGAGGTTGTAGTGAGCTGAGATTGCACCACCACACTCCAGTCTGGGTGACAGAGGGAGACTGTCTCAAAAAAAAAAAAGAGAGTCCACATATAAATATGATCATATAGTATTTATCTTTCTGTGTCTGGCTTGTGTCATTTAGCATAATGTTCTCCAGATTCATCTATGTTGTTACAAATGGAAGACTTTCTGTTTTTTATAAGGGTGAATTATATTCCTTATATATATTACATAATATATATATGCATATTTATATGACTTTCTTTTTCTTTATTTTTGAGATAGAGTCTTCCTTCATTGTCCAGGCTGGAGTGCAGTGGTGTGATCATGATTCACTGAAGCCTTAACCTCTCAGACTCAAGCAATCCTCCAAACTCAGTCTTCTGAGTAGCTGGGACTACAGGTGTACACCATCATGCCTGGCTATTCTTTTTTTTTTTTTTTTTTTTTTTTTTTTTTTTGGGTAGAGAAAGGGTTTCACTGTGTTTCCCTGGGCTGGTCTCAAAATCCTCAGCTCAAGTGTTCCTCCCACTTCAGCCTCCCAAAGTGCTGGGATTACAGGTGTCAGCCACCACACCTGACCTAAACATTTTCTTTATCTATTCATCTGCTGATGGTTAGGTTGTTTGCATATTTTGGCTATCGAAAATACTGAAATGATCATGGGAGTGCAGATATCTCTGTGAGATATTGATGTCATTTTCTTTGGCTATATGCTCAGTGGTGGGATGGCTGGATCATATGGTAATTAGTACAAGGGTTCCCTTTCCTCCACACCTTATCTTTCATCTTTCTGATCATAGCCATTCTAACAGGTGTGAGGTGATATTCATTGTGGTTTTGAGTTGCGTTTCTCTGATGCTTTGTAATGTTGATTATTTTTTCTTGTACTTGTTGGGCATTTGTCTTCTTTTGAGATACATCTGGTCAGTTCTTCTGCCCATTTGTTTTCTTGTTACTGAGTTTTTGAGTTGTTTATTTAATTTGAATATTAGCCCCTTATTAGACAAATTATTTGCAAATATTTTTTCTCATTCAGTTGGTTATCTCTTCACCTTGATGATGGTTTCCTTTGCTGTGTAGCAGCTTTTCAGTTTAATGTAATCCCACCGGTCTATTTTGCTTTGGTTGCTTCTGTGTTAGGGGGGGTCACATCCAAAAAATCATTGCCCAAACCAGTGACATGGAGCTTCCCTCTCTTATATTTTCTTCAACTATTTTTACAGTTTCATGTATGCATTTTGAGTTAATTTTTGTTTATGGTGTGAGATACAGTTCTAATTTCATTCTTCCACACGTGGATATCCAGTTGTTCCAAGACCATTTATTGAAGAGGCTTTTCTTTTGCTATTTTGTATTCTTGGCACCCTTGTCAAAAATTAGTTGACCATATATGCATGGCTTTATTTCTGTGCCTTTTATTATCTTCCATTGGACTGTATGTCTGTTTTCACATCAGTATTATATTGTTTTGATTACTAAAGCTTTGTAATATAGTTTGAAATCAGGGAGCGTGATGCCTCCAGTTTTGTTCTTCTCAAAATTGCTTTGGCTATTTGGTGTCTTCTGTGGTTCCAAATTTTAGAATTGTTACCTATATCTGTGCAAAATGCAGTTGGAATTTTCACGGGGATTGCATGAAATCCATAGATAGCTTTAGGTAGTATTGACATCCAGATTCACATCTTAAGAAACTAGTAACAGGAAGAACAAACTAAGCTTAAAGTTGGCAGAAAAAAGGAAATAATGAAGATCAGAGTGGAAATAAATGAAATGGAGATTAGAAAGATAATAGAAAAGATTAACGAAACTAAGAGTTGGTTTTTTGAAAAGATTAACAAAATTGACAAATCTTTAACCAAAGAAAAAAGATGAATCGAATAGATAAATTACAAATGGAAGAGGACACATTACAACTGATACCACAGAAAAACAATCATGAAAGACTGCCATAAACAATTATGACAACAAATTGGATAACCAGGAAGAAATAGGCCCAGGAATGGTGTGGCTCATGCTTCTAATCCCAGCACTTCAGAGGGCCAATGTGGGAGGTTTGCTTGAGGCCAGGAATTTGAGACTAGCCTAGACAACATAGCAAGACTCTGTTTCTACAAAAATTATAATTAAAAAGTGAGCCAGGAATTTTGGTATGTGTTCAATGGTGCCATTGCACTCCAATGTGGGTAACAGAGTGAGACCCTGACTCAGAAAAAAGAAGAAATGAATAGATTTCTAGAAACCTGAGAAACCAAATCATGAGGAAACAGAAATTCTGAACAAATCAATAATGAATAAGGAGATTGAATCAACAGTCAAAAAACTTCCCAATGAAGAAAAGTTCAGGACCAGATAATTACATAAATAAAATCTTACAAACATCTAAAGAATTAATACCAATTATCTCAGACTCTTCCAGAAACTCGAAGAGGAGGGAATGCTTTTATTTATGCATGGGTTTATTTCTGGTGGTGTACATGTTTATATGTATGTTGGTAACTCCACACCAAGACCAGATTAGGACACCGAAAGAAAATTAAGGGACAATATCCCTGATGAACATAGATGTAAAAAACCTCAAAAAAAAAAATGCTGCTAAGCAAATTGAACAGCACATTAAAAAGATCATATGTCATGATCAATTGGAATTTATCCCTGGGATGCAAGAATGGTTCAATATTTGCAAATCAATGAATGTAATATATACCACATTAACAGAATAAAGAATCCAAATCATATAATTATTGCAATAAGTGCAGAAAAACATTTGAAAAATTTTAACATTTTTTCATGATGAGAACATCCAACAAATTAGATCTAGACGAAATGTACCTCGACAAAATAAAGACTATATATGAAAAGCACAGAGCTTTCATCGTACTCCTAGGTCATTTGTTGAATGAATAATTAAATTCGAGGGCAGACAGTGTACTCTTTGGAGGTAGAAGCCATAGGAGAATCATCTCTTCATGATTCATAATATCTATGATTATTTTCAGTATTTGTTAAATGAGAGGAAGAGTTCTTCAAATTTAGACTGTGCCACTATGATTTCATGTAAGCTCACTTTAAATGAATTGCTCTGTTTTCAAAAGAAAGTACAGTAGAACCTTTGTCTTTATGAATTTAATGTTTGTGATTGTCTCTCTTTAAAGGTGATCTGGAAGTTCATGACATAAAATAATTTTAGATTTTTTTCTAAGATTTTTTTTTTCTTGAGACGGAGTCTGTGTTGTCCAGGATGAAGTACAGTGGCACAATATTGGCTCACTGCAAACTCTGCCTCTGGGGTTCAAGTGATTCTCATGCTTCAGCCTCCTGAGTAGCTGGGATCACAGGCGCCCACCACCACGCATGGCTAATTTTGGTATCTTTAGTAGAGACAAGGTTTTGCCATGTTGGCCGGGCTTGTCTTGAACTCTTGACCTCAAGTGATCCACCTGCCTCAGCCTCCCAAAGTGCTGGGATTACAGGCATGAACCACTGCACCTGGCCAATTTTTGCTGAAATTAATCTGAATCCTAGATGCTAGCAAACAAGACTGAATCCCTTAGAGACTAATGTGGCCAGAAGCCAATGTGCAAAACAGGATACATGCATTCGGAAGTGGACCGGGGTTCAATTTATGACCTTGTGTGTGCATGAAAATTTTTTATTCTTCCAGAAAATGTTGCCTCAACTGACAACAGCTTCAAGAGCTGATGTAGTAAAGGAAGGAGACTGAAAAGGAAGTATTAGATCTTAGCCAGAAAATAGACATTTTTGTTTAGAGTGAAATATTAAATTTATGGGTGACTAGAATCTATGATATCAAACCAAACATATGTTCTATATGAAAATTTAAAAAGCAGAATTTGTAAAATGAATTTAGTAAGATTTCAGGTAGGACAGTAACTGATTATTGAGTGAGAGTTAAATAATTTACATTTTTTTTAGTTATATGCAATTGTATTGCACAGGGAAAATTATACATCGTTTAAGAATTTAGGGATTTTCAAGGGTTTTAGGAACTCTCTGATAAGTTTAAGAATCTATTGTTCTTTAATGAGCTAACAGGGAGTTGGCATCTTCAAAACCAATAGATGGAGATTAACCTATAAAAAAGAATCAGAATATAAACACTGGCAGAAATTTAAAGACAGAGAACTCTCTGTTCCCATGGTTGAAGGATCCATTTCTTTGCTGTTTCTTTAAAAACTGCTTTTGTGTTTCTTTCTCATCACTGTGTTCTGTTGATCCTTGCTCCTCAATTCTCCTGCCAGCCATTTTCCCTGAAAATGTTCTATCATTAACAAATGTCTGACGGTTTAATGTTCTCTCTGAAAGTTCAGAAAATGACATAGACAATGTCTAATTATTAGCTTGCACAGTATGACCAACATCAACATTGTTACATTTTGCATAATTTTATGGACAGAATCTGTTTTACTTAAATATCATCAGACTAATTTACTCTGGATCAATGGGCAGGCTGATAACAATTTTAAGATGATTGTGTAGACATAGCCTATACTAGGGGCAAATCCATTTCATCTTAAGTGATCAAAAAAGCAGCACAATGTTTTGATATATTAACTGGTATGTTTTATTATATTATGATTTTTTTGAGATGGGGTCTCACTCTGATGCCCAGGCTGGAGTGCAATGGCGTGATCACAGCTCATTGCAGCCTCAACCTCCTGGGCTCAAGCAATCCTCTCACCTCGGCCTCCTGAGTAGCTCAGACCACAGGTAACATGCCACCACACTTGGCTAATATATTTTTATGTTTTGTAGAGATGGGGTCTTCCTACATTGCCCAAGCTGATCTTGAACTCCTGGGCTAAAGTGACTCTCCTGCCTTGGCCTCCCAAAATGCTGGGATTACAAGGTGTGAGCCACTGCACCTGGCCACCTGGTGTGTTTTACATTGCTATTGTTTCCTTGAATTTCTTGCCTTTCCCTTCATTAGGTCAGTAGTATGCTGCCGACTCATACATTCAAATATTATCCTGCAACATTTGGTTAAGTTGGTATGAACTAAGAGTGCAAGAGTAAAATTCTTAATTTTGGAGTTTCAAGAGCTGAAACCCAAGCATAAAATTTCTTAATTTGGAAGAATATACAACTAGGCAATTTTTCTTATTCCTGGAAATAGACAAAGATTGCTTGAATTGAGGGATGGAGACTGATATTAATAGCCGGCGAGAAACAGGAGAGTTGAGCTATGTGTCTTTGAGAACAGGATCATAACTTTATCTCCATGCCATACTGAAAAACCCTGGATTGGGGATGAAATCAAATAGAAAACATTCTGATACTTTTGGGAAATCTGTGCTCCCTGAATAGAACCCAAGAAAGCAACAAAATCTCAGGTTGCTTGCCCTGTGGGAATTGTATTTAATCATTCTCTCACTCATTTGTCTGTTCAACAGATATTTTCCTTTCTCATTGATTGATTGATTGAGAAAGGGTGTCTGTTCTCTAGCTCTGTCACCCAGGCTAGAGTGCAGTGGTGCGATCATAGCTCACTGCAACCTCCAACTTCTGGGCTCAAGCAGTCCTCCCACCTCAGTCTCCCAAATAGCTAGGACTACAGGCATGTGCCACCATGCCTGGCTGTTTTTCAAAAAAATTCTTCTGTAGAGATGGGGTCTTGCTATGCTGCCCAGGCTGGTCTTAAACTCTAGGTTTAAGCAATCCTCCTGCCTTGGCTTCTCAAGAGATATTTTTCTGCCTACTAAGTGGTAGGCACCATACTTAGCACTGGAGACACCATATATGGAACAGTGGCCCAGGAGCAAAAAATCAGTAGCACCTAATCATTCTCAGCAAACCTCTTTGTCTGCAGTCTGCCCTATCAAGCTGATGGTAACTACATCCCACCAGTGTTTGGGAGAACACCTTGGCGTCATCTTCAACTCATCTTTCTCCAGTCCTGTAAGAAATTTTGATGGCTCTACTTCAAATAGACCCGGAATCTAAACACTTTTTTCTGCCTCCACTGCTACTGAAATGGCTCCTAACTGGTCTCCTTGCTTCAACCCTCTTTCCTTAGTGTGGTCTTGATGTAATGACTAGAGCATTCCTTTAAAAATCTGTCAAATTAGACTGGGCATGATGGCTTATTCTTGTAATCCAGGCTATTTGGGAGACTCAGGAGGATTCCTTGAGGCCAGGAGTTCAGGGCCAGCCTGGGCAACATAGCAAGATCCCATCTCTAAAAAAAAAATTAAAAAAATATTAGCTGGACATGGTGTCAGTCACCTGTAGTTCCAGCTGTTCAAGAGGCTGAGGTGGGAGGATCACTTGAGCCCGGGGAGGTCAAGGCTATAGTGAGCTATGAATGTACCACTGCCCTCCAGCCTGGGCTACAGAGTGAGACCATGACTCAAATCAATCATAAATACATAAATGATCAATACATTAAATTATGTCCCGTCTTCAGTAATTGTCTATTTATCTCAGAGTAAAAGCCCAACCCAGTCTTCCCCTCGCCCTTGCCTTTCTGGATGGGTCTCTTGCTTTTATTACCTTTGCTCACTCCACACTGCCACATTGGACTTCCTGTTGTTCCTTGAACAGGACTACTCTTGCCTTTGGGCCTTTGCACCTGCTGTTCCTTCTGCCTGGAATGCCCTTCCTCCAACTACTCACCAGACTATTCTTCACCCTTTCAAGTTTTGCTCCATTATCACCTTCTTGATGGGCTCCATCTTGACAAGTCGATTTAAAATTTCAAGACGCCACCCGACCCTGAATTCCTAAGTCCTCTTCATCCCACTCGACTCGATTCCACAGCACTTCCCCGTTACTCACATACTACTTAATTTCTTACTTATCGTTATGCCTGTGATTTACGGTTGATTTCTTCATCCCAGAATGCATGTTCATGTGGTTAGAGATTTTTGTCTGTTTTGTTCACCGTAGTTTCCAAGACTCTAGAACAGTGCCTGGAACACAACAGGTTCTTGAAAGATACTTGCTGCTATAGATTGTTGAAAGAATTGTTCCATAGAATGGTGCAGGAAGCCCTACATTGATTGTTTGAGCACTAAAAAGTAACACTATGATAGTGGAAGGTCTTAGTTCCAGAGTTTCCTGTCCCTGGAGAGACCTGGAAGAGAGCTCAGAACTGGCTAAGAGAGAGCTCAGCCTGAGAGACTGGGTAGGGGGCGGTGAGGACAGGACATCACAGCAGTGAGCGATACGGATGGGTGACTGGGACCTGAGGAATGAGAGTGACTGGGGAAACTGAGTAAAGGGCAGGGTGGACATTTGTTTACCAACAACCAGACCACTCACACCATGGTGGCACTCTGTAAGCCGTCTGTTATTAAGATGTACCTTTGGGTAAAAGGCTGATTACTTTTCTTCTCCTGGTGTGTCTTAGTCCATTTGCATTGATGTTAAGAAATACCTGAGACTGGGTAATTTATACAGAAAAGAGATTTATTTGACTCACAGATCTGCAGGCTGTACAAAAAGCATGGAACCCATATCTTCTTCTGGTGAAAGCTTTAAGGTACTTCTAATCATGGTGGAGGCAAAAAGAAGCTGGCATGTCACCTGGTGAGGGAGAGAGGAGGGGGCAGCCTCTTTTTTTTTTTTTTTTTTTGAGATGGAGTCTCACTGTGTTGCCCAGGCTGGCATGCAGTGGTGGGATCTCAGCTCACTGCAGCCTCTACCTCCCGGGTTCAAGCGATTCTCCTGCCTCAGCCTCCCGAGTAGCTGGGACTACAGGCATGTGCCACCACACCTGGCTAATTTTTTTTTGTATTTTTAGTAGAGACAGGGTTTCATCATGTTAACCAGGATGATCTCAATCTCCTGACCTCATGATCCACCCACCTCTGCCTCCCAAAGTGCTGGGATTACAGGCATGAGCCACTGCGCCTGGCCCAGGCTCTCTTTAACAATCAAATCTTGCAGAAACGAATACAGCAAGAACTCACTCATTACCATGAAGACACACCAAGACATTTATGAAGGATCCACAGCCATGACCCAGACGCCTTCTATTAGGCTCCGCTTCTAACACTGGGGATCAGATTTTAGCATGAGATTTGGAGGGGGCAAAAATCCAAACAAGATCATAGTTGAATAGAGATTACAAGTAAAACTTACTGTGACACGTAGAAAATGTTAGGTTTTTTGCACTTCAGTTGTGAGGACTGAGATTTATGCTTCAGACCAAAATAGCCTGGCCAGTCCCTGTGATTTCTCAGTAAACTTAAAGCCAGTGAACTCATGTCATATCAGATACATGAGGTACGAATAAATGCAAGATAAATAATGGAGTAGAGAGAGAAAATGGCTTCCTTTTATCATTTTGTATGTGTGGGCAAAAGTCAACTTTTCATGTCATGCTCTGTTTTAAAAGTCTTATTAAGATTTTCTGATTGTGGTAAAATTTCTCAGCAACTAGAGGATGTTTTATGTATCCCAAGGTTCTGCCATTGCTGCTTCTACTAGGCATAGTGTATATACCTGGCAGACAATCAGGTGGGAAACTCGTTTCCATTTATGCATTTAAGAAGCATCAAATACCTACCCCATGTGAAGAATCCTCTACAAATGTAATTCACACAAGCTGAATTGCCAGAAGCTTTGTGGATTTCTCTGTCTGTATTCCTCTGGAACTTTGAGAATAACATGTCCACAATGGAACTCACCTTCAACCCTCAAATCCACTTGTTTGCTCCTTAACTTGGCTAAAGTCATCTCCATTCATCTAATTATCAACCAGAAACCCTGCAGTCCTCCTAGAATAGTGCTACTGAAAATGTGCTCTGAAAATGAATGCTTGACCGCAGATTACTGTAACAAGATTAAGTACAGAAATTGAACATAAATGAAACTTTTAAAGCAACTTGACATTTCAGCAATATCCAAGCACATGATTATTCCTCCCTTTACTTTACAGAAGTATTGGTCCACAATGGGTTAGAAATTCTAAAAATGGGACTCTACCAAGATGGTTTGAAAAGCCCTATTCTAGACATTTCTTTTCCCTCACCAAGCAGACATACAGACATAGATTCTGAAACACCTCCCAAATATATATCAGATTTTTTCTCCTCTTTTCTCTTAATTTCTCTTCCTTTTTTTTCCCTTTCCCTTTCCCTTTTCTCTTTCCCTTTCGAGACTGGGTCTCACTCTGTCACTCAGCCTGGAGTGCTGTGGTGTGATCACAGCTCACTGCAGCTTTGAACTTCTGGGCTCAAGCGATCCTCCTACCGCAGCCTCCCAAGGAGCTGGGACTATAGGTGCACACCTGCATGCCTGACTATCATTTTGTCTTTTTGTTTTTCGTAGAGATGGGTCTTGCCATGTGGCGCAGGCTGGTCTCAAACTTTAGGGCTCAAGTGATCCTCCCACCTTGGCTTACCAAAGTTCTGGGATTACAGACATGAGCCCCTGTGGCTAGCAGGTTCTCATTTTTTTTTTTTTTTTTTTTTGCCTGAGCTGTGACAATGCCAGTTAACTGCTTTTTCTTGCTGAAGCCTCTCCACTTCTCCAACCATACCCCATATTACCTCCAAAGTAGTGTTTTAAGATGTAAATACCATCACATAACTGTTTGTTTAAAATTCTTCTGATTCTCTACTAACCACAGAATGAAGTACATGTTCCTTTGAATGATTTTCAATGCCCTCTGCTACGGTTTGATGTGGGTTATTTGACCTCACCAAGTCTCATGTTAAAATTTGATCTCCAGTATTGGTGGCGGCTGGTGGGAGGTGTTTAGGTCATGGAATGGATTGTCATGAATGGCTTGGTGCCATTCTTGTGGGAGTGAGTGAGTTCTCACTTGGTTCTTGCAAAAACTGTTTCTTGAAAAGAGCCTAGCACCTCCTCTTCTTTCCTGCACTTTCTTTTTCTCCATGTCATTTGCATACACCAGCTCTCTTTGGCCTTCCATCCTTAAGTGGAAGCTTCCTGAGGCTCTCATCAGAACCAGATGTTGGCGCCATGCTCTTCTACAGCTTGCAGGACCATGGGCCAAGTACATCTCTTTTCTTTATACATAACCCAGCCTCACTTATTCCTTTAGAGCAATGCAACTGAATCAAGGCACTCTCCATAATCTCGTCCTTTTTCATTTTTTTTTTTTTTTTTTAAGATGAAGTCTCGCTCTGTTGCCAAGCTGGAGTGCAATGGCGTGATCTCAGCTCACTGCGCGATCTCAGCTCAGCTCTGCCTCCTGGGTTCAAGTGATTCTCCTGCCTCAGTTACTCCCAAGTAATTGGGACTACAGGCACACACCACTACGCCCAGCTAATTTTTGTATTTTTAGTAGAGATGGGGTTTCACCATGTTGACTAGGATGGTCTCGATCTCTTGACCTCGTGATTCATCCACCTGTGCCTCCCAAAGTGTTGAGATTATAGGTGTGAGCCACCATGCCTGGCCCCTCTTTCCATTTTTCAGTTTCGTCTCCTGCTATTCTCTACCCTTTAGTCTATATACCACCCACATCAAACTTTTTGGGTTTACTAAACACACTTGGTTTTTTCAGACCTCTGCAACTTCAAACATTCTGTCCTATG
>PVKP010009745.1:0-67122 GCA_004027715.1 Plecturocebus donacophilus | reverse complement strand
CTGGAACCAACCCAAATGCCCATCAATGATAGACTGGACAGGGAAAATGTGGCACATATACACCATGGAATATTATGCAGCCATCAAAAACGATGAGTTTGTGTCCTTTGTAGGGACATGGATGAACCTGGAAACCATCATTCTCAGCAAACTGACACAAGAACACAAAATCAAACACCGCATATTCTCACTCATAGGCAGGTGTTGAACAATGAGAACACATGGACACAGGGGAGCACTATATGCTGGGGTATGTTGGGGGAAAATAGGGGAGGGACAGTGCGGGGGGAGGGACAGTGGGGGGTGGGGAGTTGCAGGGAGATAGCATGGGGAGAAATGCCAGATATAGGTGAAGGGGAAGAAGGCAACAAATTACACTGCCACGTATGTACCTATGCAACAATATTGTATGTTCTTCACATGTACCCCAAAACCTAAAATGCAATAAAAAAATAAAAATAAAAAAATTAAAAAATTAAAAAGAAGCCTCTTAAAGAATCTTCCTTAGGACTATGGTGTGGAAGTGTAGTGTAGAGTGAGGAGAGAAACCTTTCCTTTAGTTCTTCCAGGGATAGTGAGCTTCTGAATCAGTTGGAAAGTGACACTGATATTTGGATTACTACTGTTAATATCATCACATTGGTATTTATGGGCTAGTGATGTCTTAAGACATTGGTCATATTTTTAAATAGTCATACAAGGAAGGGACATGAAAATATATTGTGAACATATTCACTTGGCTTGTCTTTATATTTTTACCTTAAAAATGATAGGATCTATAAACTTACAGGTATTGACTGTTAGGCATTATTCACAATTTAAATATCTTCTGTTCAGTTATTAAAGACATTCTTATCAGATAAAATGTTCATAACTGTTTTCAAAACACTAGTTAAACATCAAGAACCATGATAGTCCTCAATAACCAAGCAATTTGAGGTGAAAGAGAATGCTTTTGATTAAAATCACCTTCAACAGATAATGTTTTATGCTCATGCCCTAATGTTCTCATTTCAGTTCTAACACATTTCAAAGGATGTGACTGTATCTCATGTTTCTTTTGCTCCTTTCTTCTGCAATAGGTGCATGGAAATAATACGGTTGATAAGGCTTATGCTTTACTTCAAATGGAAAGGAGTACGTTTTGGGAAGACAATTCAGTTGACAACTTCAGCTGTTCTTATTTTAACCTCTTTTCTTTTTTTCGTTTCAGGTTGAAAATGGATGACACCTTATTAGATCATCAAAGCACAGTATTAACAGAGTCACAGTGTTGAATGCGTTTTATCTGCACCATTTTTAAGTAATAATTCATCGCAAATGACAAGATACAATCTTTAGTAATAAGATTTTAGGTCACTGTCATCCTATAGACTTCAAAAGAAACACAGGCATTCAAATGTCTGATTCTAACATAAGTGAGCATAATAGACACGATGGCACTAGGAGAGTATGCTTAGCTGATATCTTTTGGAAATGAGAACATCAACAAATCATGATTACAGCATAAGCAAAAGAGAATTTATCCATCTTAAGAATATTAACCATAGGTTTAATCTACCAAGGAGTTTTGAAAATATCATTTCAAAATCTTCATTAAAGAGGATAGTTATCAGAGACTGGAAGGATAGTGCGGGGAGTGGGAAGGAGATGGGGGCAGTTAATGAAAATGAAAAAAAAACAGAAAGAATAAGACCTAGTATTTGATGGCACAGCAGGGAGACTATATGTAGTCGATAATAATTTAATTGCACATTTCAAAATAACTAAAAGAGTATAATAGGATTGTTTATAACACAAAGGATAAATGCTTGAAGGAATGGATATCCTATTTCACATGATGTGATTATTATGCATTGCATGCCTGTATCAAAACATCTTATGTACCCCATAAATATATGTATCTACCAGATACCCACAAAAATGAAAATATAAAACATTTTAAAACATGGTAGACATCATTCTCCTAGTCAACAGAATAAAATATCACAAAATTTGCAAAAAAATAAAAACAAATTTTTAAAAAGTGAAATTAGTTTAAAAAATAGTATAAGAAATAAAAAAGTGTGTCAAAGTTAGATTTAAAAGCAGAAACCCTGTAAGCATATACAATGCAAATTTAAAAATGAAAAAAGGATAATCTCTAAATTTGTCCAAAAAAACCCTGCTTCTCCATCTTAAAGAAGTAAATTTGAATTAAAATAAATTGCAAAGGATTATCTGATTTTTAACGATGTATATAATTGTTCTTGTTGTATCTTAAACCATAACTTAAACTCTGATTTATAACTTAAATGTTGACTCTCACTGGGATTCTAACATCATTCTCAGCCCCAAATATCCACTTCCCTGACTTCTCCTCTCTCTGTTTATAATGTAAATGGCTCACAGGGTTATTTCTCCTTCTTTCATCTGTATCTCTCACCATTCCTAAGCTTATGGGTTATTTTTCAACCTGGATTAGTTCCCTCTAGCATTTTTATATATTGGAATATTAGGTGTTCTTCAAAGCTAACCACAAATACCACTTTGTTTTTCAAAAAGTTTATTACTTCAGCCAAAAGTAAGTTTATTCCCTTTTGATTTTTTAAAGTTCTTTGTGCCTCTGACTGGAAAAATATCATAAATATTCTCACGTTCTGGTTATATATGTGGCTTGTGTATGTGTGTCTTGTCGCTTCCACTGAATTTTAAGCTCCTTAAGGACTATTAGAGTCTAATTAATGGTTATTTTTTCCCTGTAGGCTCCGGCATGTATTCTTCACAGTGGAGGGCACAAATCTGTGAATGATGGGAACATAACATATCTAGTTCATTTAATCAGCAAAAATGTCTATCTACTGAGAGACCAAGAAAAAAGAGTGCACATTTCAGTGACCCTTACTGTAAGTTCAAAGAATATAAGCTCCAAGTTTGAGTATTCTCTATTTCCTGAAAATGACAGATAATTTCCTGAAAATGTGGAATATGAAGGACTTTTTCTTGGAGAAACCTGACTTCCACTTAACTGCTGTGTGGTCTTGAGCAAATTAATCTCTTTCAGCTTCAGTTCATTCACTTATAAAATATAGATAATACTTAACTTATGGTTTATCATAAATGGCAAATTGCAAATATAAAACTGTTCAGCTTAGTGCCTGAGACACAGATGGTTATCACAAAAGAAATGAATATTATGAGAGTTTCTGGTGAAAGTTGATAGATGGTCAATAGTGTAAACACTAAATTCTTTAAAGTAAAGCTTAGAACAGTACATTTTATGATTACAAGAAATAGTTACATTTTTACACATAATACTAGCAAAAATACATATTCTGTTTTATTAAAACAGCATCTTTTGTACAATTATTTCTCTAGGTTGGCATATTTCTTTTTCTTTGGATTTTTTTTTCTTTGAAAGAAAGAAAAATATGCTGACCCAATTTTTTGAACTAATTTAAAAATCTAAAGCATGAAATCCAGTCTTTACTTAGCAAGTAGATTTTATTATACAGAATTTAAAATACATTGGATATGATAAAATACATAGAGCCAAGTTCAGACCCAAGGTTTAGAGTGAGTTTATATTTCTGACTTACGGTGGGTGGAAAAACCACCAACACGCACGTGTAGAGGAACCTTATTTAGCCCAATGGACATATTTTTCTGCAGAAACTGAAATTTCTCCTCCTTTCCACATTGCTATACAATGGATATTTTGGTTTTCTCATTCTCTTATATTTTAGCCTAACTAGTATCCTGAAGAAACCTCATTTTCCTATATTTATCTCTTCCTCCATCATCAATCTTTATCATACAAGGTTGAGGAAATGACTTAGGTCTAGGGATAAAGGGCATTGCATTTTGCTGTCCACAGGGACTATGTACATGAAACAAATCAGAAAATGGTGAGTATAGTAACCAAGTTCATGCTATTGGAAGGAAAGACACTTTTCTCTTCCTGGTCGAACCTGAATCTAGGAGGTTGTAGACCATTAGCTTATAGCAGTTATTTTGCTGCCTTTCAGAAATTAAGAACAAAGCCCTAGGACAAAAAAAAAAAAAAATGAGACATACAAAAGAAGAGAGACAATTCTGTGGTAGGAAGAACAATGTATCCCCAAAAATAGCCACATCCTAGAAGCTGTGAATATGTTATGTTAAATGTAAGGTGAATTAAGGCTGCAGACAGAATTAAGGCTGCTAATAAACTGACATTAAGATACAAAGATTATCCTCTTGGGTCCAATGTAATCCAAAGGTCATCACAAGATGGAGGAGGGAGGTAGGACAGTCAGTGTCAGAATAATACAATATAACAAACATTCTATCAGCCACTGCTGGTGTGAATGTGGAAGGGGGCCATGAGTCAAGGAATGGGGTAGCCTCTAGAAGCCAGAAAAGGAGAAAAATTTAAAAAGATTGATCACAAGAATCTCCATAAAGGAACACAGCCCTACCTATACCTTGCTTTTAGTCCAGTGAGACCCATTTCTGAGCTGAAGAAACAAGGTAATAGATTTATGTTGTTTTAAGCCACTAAGTTTGAAGTAATTATTTATAGCAGCAACGGGAAACTAACACCGTTGTTTAACTCTTCGTATAGTCTCCAATAATGCCTGTGTCTTTTTAGTGGCATGAGATATATATTTTTTCTTTTGTCTTATAAGGTTGATGCCTTACACTTTACCAGTTAGGCACTAGAACTAAGTATGCGTTAAGGAAAAGGCTTTATTGAGGAAATATGTAAGCCAGGATTCAGTTGTACCCGAAGGCATAGCTCTCCTCATCCTCATTAGCTTCCCACCATGAGGCTAACGGGGGCTGGGTGGACACAGTAAGAATAGGTGTTCTGGCAATGGACCTGGCCTCACCTTTCCTCCCTGGGAAATGAAATTGTAGATCCACTTCACCAGGTCTTCTCCTCTTGCTTCCCTTTGAATAATAAATTTCCCCACTAAAGCCTATTACTTAAACCACACTTTGTGTCATTGTACAATTCATCCTGAAAACTTGGCACATGACAAATGGACGCTTCAAAATAAGCTTAGCATATTTGAGGCCATTTCTGTCATTTAAAGCTGAGCTAGTCATTACTGACACCTGGTAAACACGATTTTAAAAAGATTTTGTCTTCTTTTTGTTATATGAGATGAGGTCTCATTACGTTGCTCAGGCTGGCCTCGAACTCCTTAGCTCAAGCAATCTGCCCACCTTCACCTCCCAAAGTGCGGGGATTATAGGAGTGAGCCACCATGCCCAGCGATTTTGTCTTCTTTATAGAGTTGTCTCAAGCATTGATCCTAAATTCTTTGGAGTACACTGGGAACTTCACTCATTCATTCATTCATTCAGACAGTACAATTCATTAAGCAGAGAATTGTAATCTACATGGTGAAAACATGATAAATACCATTTCTCTCCTTAAAGAATTAATGGAATAAAAGGGAAACTGGAAACATAATAGAAATTACAATGCAGTACAAAAGATGCTATAATATGGGTATTTGTAAGGTAAGGAAATAAGAAAATAACAGAGAAAAGTGTGATTCTATATATAGAATCTGGACTCAATTATAATTATTCTCTTCCTAAATGGGAAGGAAGTACATCCTGAGATAAAATGATTAAAAAGAAATATGCTTCCTGACTAGGGAATACACGTCTGCATTTCTTGGCAGGAGAAGTGACTAAATATGTCAACTCAAGGAGAGGTTTGACTATAGTAGATGCTTAATGAATACTTGTGGAAGGAATGTCTAAATGGATAATTAGCCAAAAAAAAAAAAAAAAAAAGCTAATGGTGCCCAAATGATCTTACTAATCACCATAGCTAATAAACACACGCATTTTGAAGTAATTTATAATTATAGACAGAAATAAAAATCTTGTATTGAATTTATCTTTGACAAATAACGTGTTATAATGACAAAAGGAAAGCAGAAGCTTTGGGCTTAAGAAAATTTGCTTTAGACACCATCAAACCTGGGTTTGAGTCCTGCTTGTTGGTCTCTGTGACCTTAGTCATGTTACTTAACTTCGCTAAGTTAGCTTCCTCCAATCAAAAAGTCAAAACAATATTGGAATCTATTCTTCCAGAAGTGTGAGGATTAGAGGAGGAAATGCATCTGAAATACTTAGCAGAGAGACTAGAATTTAGTAAGCATTCAATAAATATTAGCTCTAATAATAACCAATAACTATTATCCATATGAAAAAAGCTCTTAAACATCAAATGAAATTGTATAGAAGTTGAAAGATTTAATCGAGAAAAATAACAACTCCAATATAAGTATTATTATAAGAGATCCCATCAGAGTAATCATTTCTTGTGATTTGGACCCATATGTTTATGTCAGAGAAATGGAACACGGCCAAAGATTTTCAAGTAATTGTGTAAAATTGCTCCTGTTTGTAAAATTAATTGAGGCCTTGCTTCAGCAGCTGTTATGTGTACATGGAGGCTGCAAACCCTATTAAACAGAATGGTAACCATATAATCATATTTTTCACATGTTATTTTGTGCAATCACAATGAAAGGTTTACAAATAACAGTGACTCATTTAAATATTATTGACACAATGAAATGCTCCCAACGTGAGAATTAATCCCTAGGAATAGATCTGACATTTTGGAAATTAGATGATTTCTTATCAAAGTGCTATTTTAATATGACATTACAAACTATTTTTCAAGACATCTCATGTTACTGTTATCTACTCAAGCTAAACATCTGCAGGGGTCAAAGCCATCAATCCACACATGGTAATTTGGCATCACCCTTAACTGTTCCCTTTGTTTCACACAGCCAAGAAGTCTTCTGGTAACACTTCAATAGTGTTTTTGTTAGACAAAATAATTCATATACATTATGTGTATGCTCTGCACTGTCTTTATATCTGTAAATGCAGATAAATAAACCCACATTCAGATGGTTAAAAGACATGCAGCCAAAATCATAGCACATGGCCTCTGTTCTGACTCCACATCCTTGATCTTCCCCATATCACACATCATAGACACTACCTCCACATCATTATAACAAATACAATTCACACATCATAGACACTACCTCCACATCATTATAACAAATACAACATAAAATACTTTACAAACATGCATTCATATTAGTTTTTCAGTTTCCTCATGTAATTTAAAATTTTTAGCAGTCATCTATTCCAGATCCTTTTTTTCCTTATCTTATTTGACTTTGAAGACATGTTTGGAAGTAGAAAACAGGTGGAGCTCACCATTGCTGACAAGGGATATTTTGATCTAATGATTCTATTATTAATTAAGAGAATCTATAGATGTTACAGTCAGTGCACAGCAGATATTTAATGAGCTCAAGATAATTTTCTCTTTTTTTCTTTAGATGACTTTATGTGGCTCACAATTACAATTAATTCTTGATAAATCACCCATTAGGAGCAAACACAGAAAATAAATATGGTTGTACTCTAAGGACACATATACAGTATAGATTAAATACAACATAATTTCATACATATATATTATTTCATATGCTATATATTTTACTTTTCACTATATTACAGATAAGAACAGCAACATTCAAAATAGCTAAAAGACTTACACCCAAAATCATACCATGTGGTCTTAGACTCTGCCACACCCTTCGCTTTCACCACATCACCTCCATTTCATTATAATCAATACACCACAGACATAATTTAAAATCCAAGTGAAGGTCAGCTTGGCAGCCTCATTTCTTCTTTTCTGGATTAACACTAGCCTGTGAAGATGCTCATTACTTGAGGGTGGGTAAAGGCAGTTGAAACACAGTCTTCATGGAAAACTGTTAAAGGAAGCTTATCTCTGCCCATGAATTTGAAGTAACAGTAAGCCTCTCCTAAAGAATGTACATGCTATATGTGAAACCTAAGGTAATCTTAATAGAGTGGTCAGTGTTTGACTATGAAACTTAAGGAAATTTGGAAGAATGATAGTGAAATCATTTTCACTTTTTGGCCATGACCTCTCAGATCAGAACATACTTCTCTCTTCAGGATGAGGAAATAAGAGCAAGAAAGGGGCTCTCTGAGACTAAACACTTCTAGGCATATAGCAATTTCTTGGAATAGACTAGTTCCCCAGGCTTGCTTTTATCTGATTTATTCATATGACACATTTCTGCACGTTCTAGACTTGAGCCTAAACTTATTTTGTTAAGACATTTAATATGGATTGTGCTATAGAATTTTGGGCTTAAAATAGACACATAAATTTTTCAAAGTGTTATAATATTATTGGTCCACTATCAATCCCTGTCAATGTCCCCAGCAAAGGTCACCAATAATAAAATGGTTGATGAAGTTTGGTTCCTTGACTTCACAATGGGGGAGAATACTCACCATGGAGAACTGTGCAGTGTCTCACTAAGAGACTGTTAGAAAGACTCATTACAGTATCAGGAATTGTGTTAAATTACTTGGGGAACTATTAAATAAAGTAGGCCTTTTCTCTGGATTGGATGCATTTGGAAATCAGCAGTAATTATATTAGTAGGTATCTTAAAAATTCTTATATGGAAGCAGAAGGAACAAAGCTAGGCCAAAGCTGTAACTGGTAAAGAAGGAACATGTCAGGATAAGAGATATTAGATTATTTTTGTGGTTTGGACAATATTCATATTTTTATCTGCATTCAAATGTGATGGGTTTTTTTTCTCTTTTTTTATTTTATTTTTTTTTTTAGAATAAAAAGAATAAAAGAGAGAAAGAAAGAGGAAGAGATTTTAGAAAAAGAGAGAAAAGGAGAAAGAAACAGCAAAAGGAAGAAAAAAAAAGAATGAAAGAGAGAAAGAAAGAGGAAGAGATTTTAGAAAAGGAGAGAGAAAGAAACAGCAAAAGAAAGAAAGAAAAAAAAAAGAATTAAAGAGAGAAAGAGGAAGAGAAAGAGGGAGAGAGAACGGGATTCTTGTTTTATTGTCCAGCATTCAAATGTGATGGTTTTTTTAAATCTTGATCCGTCATAGTCAGAGAGTGGCCTAATGTAATGTTCTTCTGTTATATTGTTTATGCTAAACAGAACAGCCTGTTGAGAATGGTCCAGCCTTAAGTGTTCGGGAAACTTCGAGTTTTAAAAAGGAATGGCTGACAGTACTAGGACAGTTCCTGTCTGTTAGAAGTTGCTTCTTTTTCACAGCTAAGACAGATATGAATGCCTACAAAGTCAATAGTAAATCTCTGTCAACAGTCCCTTTAAAATATATCCTGAATCTAACCATTGCTCAAATATTTCCTTGCTCCAAATCAATATTACTGATTACTTGGATCTCTACCTCTAGCTGGTTTCCCCAGCAAGTTCTGTCACCACTTAACAGCAAGAGTGGTCTCTTCTAATATAAGTTCGAATGTAAGTTAGATGGCTATACCATATAATATGGGATGAAAATGCCCTTATGGAATTAGAGCATGCATTTTAATGGGAATCCACAGAAAGGAGTTCTGAATTCTGCCAGAACATGATGTCTTATCTGAGGCTTTATGAATGAGCAGGAGTTCACTGAAAAAATAGAAAGGAGATTGGTGAGAGAACCATTCGGGTGGAAGGAAGAATATGGGCAAAGCTTGGATATGTAAGGGAGCATGTGCTATTTGGGAAGTTCAGACATTTGCTGGAATAGAAGGAATGGAGCAGATTCTCGAGGCCTTCAGTGGGTGGAGTAGGCAGGTCTTGGTATAGAATCTGGTGATTCATCACAGTGGGGTCTGCTGGATTCTCAGTTCTCAAAGTAGCACAGCAGAGCAGTCTTGGAGCTTTGGGAATTTGGACCTTCCACTGTGAGCCAAATTCTATCTGTGTCAATACTCTTACACTGAACTCCTGATGCTCACCCCTTACCCTTTTCTATACAACGGTGTTTGTAGTTTGTAGTGTGACATGCATAGTCACTAGAAATGCATCTGTCTTGATGCTCAAAATATCCATTATAAAATATTTAGATCTGAAAATCTTTGATACAGTGTCCCATAGTAATAAAGTACTGTAGAGAATAAGTATGATCACTAGTAAAAAATGTACTGAAAGAAAAAATAACAATTGGTGTGCTATTTTGTGTGTGCAAGTGTGTGTGTGTGTTTGTGTGTGTGTGTGTGTGGTCAGAACAAAGGAGAGCAGAAGCTATGCATGACTACATATTTCTTATGATCCATATCACAATGAGATTAATAAATTAGACCCATTTCTTTTAAGGTTCTGATTTATATTTGTTATATTAGTTTCCCTTTAATTTCAAGAAAAATGCAAAAGAGAAAGAGAACTATGTAATATAGAAACTGATGGGGCCAGGTATGATGACTCATATCTCTAATCTGAGCATTTTGGAAAGCCAAGGAGGAAGGATTGCTTAAGACAGGGAGTTCAAGGCTAGTCTGGGCAATATAGCAAGACCCAATAGAGTGTCTCTCTCTAAATTCACATATATATAATGTATATATATATATATGCAATGTATATATGTATGTAAATATAGAGAGAGGTCTTGCTCACATACATATATATAGAGAGAGAATAATATATATTTCTATTTCTATTAGATATAATATATAGAAAATTTAAGTATTTATTTGTCTTACATAAGTAAAATTCTCATTTGCTTCAATATACCTTCTTTTGAAAACTTGAAAGCTAGTTTAGTAACTTAGATAAAATTTACGGTTTCAACAACTGGGTCAAGCCTTTATTCTGAATAATTGGGGAATAAATGAATAATGTCTTCTTCTTAGCTATGAACATACAAAAGACAAACACTATCGCTTAGTAGCAGTATGATCTTAGCAAAATTACCTACCAATTCTTTGTACAACCTTCTTCATCAATAATACTAATTGCTACACAAACTAAGTGAGACTGTATAGAAGAGAATGCTTACCCCAGGATGCAAATAAATTTCCAAAACCACATAGTCTCACAAAACACTCCTGAAGTCAGTAAGACACACAATCTAATAGTCACTCAATGTCATGTGATTAATAACCTTCATACAAATAGCCTTTTATAACATCTGGGGCATAATTTTATTTACTTTAAATAGTAAATGTATAATGATTTAAAACAAACTAATAATTTAGATTTTTGTTAAACAGAATAAACTGTCAATAAAAACTTTAACAAATAAAATTAGAAACTTAAGTGATGTAATCTATTATAGGTATGAAGATGGTCACTCCAAAGTTAATGCTTTTATGGTCCTGATGAATGTGGTTTTAATGTGCATTTACTGAACTCACTTAGGTGCTGTCATCATTTTTTCTTTTTTTCTTTTTTTTTTTTTTTTGGTCAGCTCTCAGTAACATTGGGTTCTGCTGCCTCACTTTATCAATACACATGTGTTCTCCTACTGCTTGGTAAATGCTGAGAAATGTCTCTTAGTGAACCTCTAATTCTGCAAGCTTTCTAAAGGCAGTGACCATCCCCTTCAATTCTTTCAAAATACTATCATTATTGACAAAAATATCCAATTAAACTTATCCAGTACAAGACATTATGTCAGGTTTTAGGCAAAGCAATGAGAAATAAGATTATTTTTGACCACAAAGATATTCATGTTTTGAGAAACAAATGTACATATAACTAATGATTAATTGTTGTCCTGACATCCCATAGATTGCCATGCACCTCTCAGGGCCAAATTCATGATAGTCATACACATACACTGATCCAAGGGGTCCAAATAAGTTCTCCCTTCCAGAGATTTACACTTGGACATAGAAATCCTAATTTTAAATAGCCAAATGAAGTGTAATAATCACAAGTATGGAAGGAAAAGGCAAACAAACCAGCAAAAAATCGTGCAATTCCCAGGAATGCTTGTTCCTAGAGAAGGATCTGGAAACACTGTGGTCCTGAAGTAACAGAGAAAGAAGAAGCCACAGAGAGACATGGAAGGAGAGAGAGAGAGAAAGAGAGAGAGAGAGGTGAAGGGAGAGGGGAGAGGGGTAATGATTTTCTGGCACCTTTAGAATGTTCTAGTTTTTGGTTCCAATCCTTCATGAGCCTGAAAGCATCTCTGTCCTTGGACTCCATGAAAAACCCTCAGATTGGTATGCCTCATCACCTTTTTTACTCTATGTAATGGAATATGGATTCTTTACTTACAAACAATAATTTTAGTTGAAACATGTGATCTAGTAAGGAAATTAGGAGCCTCTAGACTTTATCTCAGAAATAGCAATGTTATTTTACTTTCCCTGAAATCTTCTGATCACTGGTAAGGTGGAGGAATAAGCTGTGCTTTGAGGAGGGAAATGCTGAGGAAGCCTGAGGTAGCTGACTGGGCAACAGACCATGTAATTCTTCAAGATCTATTGGCCTATTGGGCTCAAACTGTTGGGAAGGGTTGTAAAACATGTTGATTATTTAGGATCTAATTATCTAAATTATTAATCATCCTTTCTTTTTCTCCTTCTCTAGTTCTATTATTCTGCCAATTCTTTCAAAACTAGCTTTAATCCTATTAATCCCTCTGTCAGATTCTGGGAAGAGAATTAGAGCGACAGTGTAACTGAAATCAATCTATCTAGTTACCTCTTAGGCACCTAGTAAAAAATTTGGTGGAAATAAGGGTAAAGCACTGTCTTAATGAGATTTGGGAAATAACTGCAGATTTCATTTATGTCTGTTCAACCTGACTAATGGGGAAGTATACATAACAATTTTCTGTAATGCAATACTGAGTAAAACTTGCTGATTTTCTCCAGGGACACTGTAACTGTTCATTACTTTACACTGCAGTATAAATTGGCCCAGTGGGGAGGCAGGCCTAGATTGAAGGGAGCTGTGAACAAAATTACATAGATAACATTGCAGGCACCACCTCCATACTCGAATCCCAGGAATTAGGCTCTTAATACATTCAGTCAGACAATCTTTCTGACAATTGCAGGTCATATACCTAGCTACACGTCTGGGGAACTAAAGGCAGATGAGGGGGCTCTTAAAAATAGCTGAGAAATATGTACCACTTGCTCCCAATACCACCATTGGGTAACTGTAGTCCAGAAAATGTGCCTCCTTTATAGGATTAACAGCTTGCTATCTCTCTCTAAAAGCCAACAAAGATAATTGGGAAAAATTTAAATAATGACAGGAAGTTTCTTGCATTTGCACACCAGATTGACCAGTTAACACCTATGTGACTTGTCACAAGTTAATGACTCTGTTGTAGTTTCCATAGCTGTATAATGGACATGGTCAGAGTACATCCATCACACATTTGTTATGTCAGTTTAACAACCCATAAATATCCCAGCAAGTAACTAGGTTACGAAAGTGCTGTGCTTGTTACTCAGCAATGTTATTGTTGTCGTTGTTCTTGTAAACCTATTATAATTCTGACCTCAATCCATTTGTTTTTGGAGAGGGAACAAGGCAAAAAAGGAAAATAATAGTGGACTAATAGTAATTGACATAATTTTAAAATTATTTATATATATAGTCATGCACTGCACAACAGCATGTCAGCTAATGACTGAACACGTATCTAACAGTGGTCCCATAATATTAAAATTCTGTATTGTTACTGTATCTTTTATATGTTTAGTACACAAATACTTACCTTGTGTTACTATTGCCTACAGTAATTAGTACAGGAATGTGCTGTGCAGGCCTGTAGCCTAGGAGCAATAAGCTATGCCATACAGTCTAGCTGTATAATAGGCTATATCATATAGGCTTGTGTAAGTACACTCCATGATGTTTACACAATGACCAAATCATCTAACCATGCATTTCTTAAATGTATTGCTGTCATTAAGTGACACATGACTGGCATTCATTAGCAGTAGGTAAACATTCATACATTAACTGAATTGTATGCATCTTCCATTGTTCTACCATCTCTCAAATCAAAACAATATTTTCTGGCCTTCCTCTGCTTGTGTGTTTAGCAATTTAAATAATATATTAACTAGGACCAGGTACAGTGGACTCACACCTGTCATCCCAACATTTGGGAAGGTGGAGGCCAGAGGAGTGCTTGAGACCAGGAGTCTGAGACCAGCCTGGATAACACAGTGAGACCCTGTCATTACAAATATTTAATATTTAAAAATAATTAGCTGGGCATGGTGGTATGTGCCTACAATCTCAGCTACTTGGAAACCTGAATTGGGAAAATTGCTTGAGTCCAGAAGTTTGAAGCTGAAATGCACTATGATTGCACCACTGCACTCCAGCCTGGGCTATAGAGCTAGACGATGTCTCCAAGTGTGTATATGTATATGTGTGTGTATATATATATATATATATATACACACACACACACTCATGCTCTGTCTCCAAATGTATGAGTGTGTGTATATCTATATATCTATATATCTATATCTATACCTATGTATTCTTTTGCTATAACTCATAACCATGAGGAAAACAGCTTTCAATGCATGACTGCCAATCTTTCTAGTGAATTATTGAAACTGTGGGTGGGTCTGAGGACTCCCAAACTTTATAAGCACCTACTATAGACCCTGGCACTATAGACATAAATACAAATGAAAAACATTTTCTTCCACAATGCTTCTTATAATTCAGTGTAAAAATATATTTCTAAATAACTTCATAGTGTTGTTATAAGGAGCAGAGGAAGTGATCAGTATTAGTAGTGGTGATAATAATGATGATGACCATAACAGTAACAGTCACTTAAGCATATTGCATCTTTATTATGGAAGACCTTTTCAAAGTGCTATCATATAATTATTACAATTCTATGAGGAGGTTATTTTTATCCTGATTTTAGAAGTGAAAAAACTGAGGCATAAAAGGAATAAGTAACTTATCTAAGATGACACTGCTAGGAAATCATGAAAATGGGACTTTAGGCTATTTGAGCCAAAAATTGTGCTTGATTATCTCCCACATGGAAATCTCCTAACATAGTGTCTGGCATGTTGAAAATGCCTAATAGATGTCAGACTGACTTCTCTTTTGCAGGACTTCATTCAGAATATTATCTAAAGTGAGATTGAGAGTGATTGGCTCCTACAGAGATGAGGTCTTCATTTAAATATAGAATGATTGTCAAAGAGTATGATATATCCAAACCAAATACACTCATCAAGATCTGTGCAATGAGAAACTGAAAGATTCCTAGATTGTAAATTAGAGAATGATATGCAAACATGAGACAACTGATAAAACTGTATTTAACAGACAATGGGGAAAGTTTAGATATACTTTTCTGATTTCAAATGTTTCCACTATTAAGCACTTTCATGTCAATGCTTTGAAAACTCATATGTTACCATTCACAGGAAACACAGTAGTGATTTTAAGCAGAAATACAACATTAAAATTAGAGTGTATTTTTTATTTAAAAAATTCAAAACATTTCCATAAGTGTTATTCAACACAATAAACACTGAGTTCCTAAAATGTGTTCAGGCAGTGGTGTTGATGTTAAAAATGTAAAAAAAGATACATGAAACTAGTTTTAAGTGGCTTCAAGAAGGTATGCATATTCTTGGATAACAATATCTAGTGATGGTATAATGCATTAGAAATAGATATAAGGGGCATAAGAGGACAAGGTTAACTATACCTAGATGGAGGCTTGTTCAGAGAAAATTTCAGAGATGAGGTGACATCTGAACTAGTTTTAAAAACTGATCAAGAATATTTAGGCAGATGATATGTGGGAGAAAGATATTCCAGGCAGTGAGAATATAAGAAAGAGCATGATATATTAAAGAAACTGAAAATAGTTCAGTTCTTCTAGAGTGAAACCTACAAGTGTTGGGAAGAAAAGGAGTCTTTGAGCAGGAGGATGCATAACTAAGGAAATAGATAGAAATAGGGCCTTAAGGGCTTATGCGCCATTTAAAAGATGTTAGATTTATCCTGTTGGCAGTGGGAAACCATAAATCATTAAAAGTAGGAGAGTAACATCAGATTTTTATTTCAGAAATACCTATCTCTCAAAAGCTACATTTTAGACAAAAAACTTAGTTATTTCCTATTTTATAGTGTATAACTCTGAGATAGTGGTTAAGCATGTGTTCACAGAAGCCAGAGGAAATAGATTCAGTTCTTGTCTCCTCCACTTATGTAGTAGTTATGTCCTTGGGCAAATCAATTGAAGCCTGTGTGAGTTACTCTTCTCATTTCTGAAAGAAGGATAATAAAAGTTCTCACTCACAGGCCTGTTGTAAGAATTAATTGAGATAACATATATTAAATATTTATAACAGAGAAAGTCTTCAATAAATGGGGTTAATTATTAATGTGGTTATTGTATTATTACTATTATTATCATCATTTTCTCTAGTCAATACAAGTACTTTAAATTTTAAAAGAAATACAATATTTCACATAATTAATTGACTTATTTTCTTTATAAAAATGTAACTTCTTGTGTTTTTGCAAATTAGTAACAGGTAAGCCATAGCTAGCACCAAAAGTAATAAAATTACTTTAAAATGCATTCACTGGGGATCAAAGTAAAAAATGAAATAAATCTGTATAAATAAGCTTTTGAATTTGCCTCACTCCAGGCAAACTAAGAAACATCAAATGGAATATTGATGAAAATTTAGCAAGTTTGAAAGGATTAGTAAAAAATTCCCTGAATTAAAATGTCAACCAAATTTCTAAATCAAATTAGTCAGTGTAATTTTAAACTTACACATATTAAAATAATTTAAAATGTGTTTTTCTATTTCCTTCTTAGTTTTTACTCATATTATACATTAAAATTATAAATTATTGTCCCTCATAACCAATGATCTGATACTTTACTTAGGAGCTAAAAGTGTATTCAATGTTATTTTTCTATTTCTTTGTGCTCTCTTTGTATTCAAAGTTATTTATATATTTCTTTATGTTCCTCCAATTCCTTTCTTTATTCCATAAACAAACATATTCAAACACTATCCATTACAACTATAATTATTTGCTCACAAAGCAATTTCCAATGAGGCCAAGACCCAATCAAAACTTACTACTGCCCATTTACATAGGCCTAGATGTTTAACTAGATCAAATATAAAATGCTTTGCCTGGCATTTAAATTTAATCCTCAATTAGGTACCTTACTCTACATACCAATTTTTAATTTGAAACTGAAGGTTTCTATATAAAAATGACCATTTTCTGTTTTCCATTTGTTCAATTTTGCCTAAACCATCTTACTTTGCACTTGCAGTTATGCACTTTATTTAATACATCAGTAGCATCACTGGAAATCATAAATTTGTCTAAGACAGGGGCTAGGTTCTGTCTTGCTTGCAGTAATTTACTTGAAGTGATCTCTAGACGATAAATCTATCAAGTAGACAGCTAAAAAAAGGAGTCTCTAGAGAGATAGTCCAGAACATGTTTTTCCAGTGAGAAGAGTATTACTCCTAAATGGTTGAAATTGGTCTTATGACAAAAAATATTAGATATAAAAATGTGTGTGGCCTTCCAAAAGCTCCCAGTATATAAAAAGGTATATTAAGCATGTCTATTATATAACATATAAAACAGTATATCCACAGTATTAAATTATCACCTAGAATTTCTTCTTTTGTCATTACAAAGGGATACTCAGGGTAATTTACAAAATAAAAATTTCATATATGTTGTACCCCTATAAAAGTGTATGTAAATGTGAGGCTTTCCCCAGTTTCTTTAGATTCTTAAGTTTGAATCAAACCCTCACTTTAATATATTTACATCTCATAATCATATTTGCCAGTTTGTGAATTTGCCCAAAATAAAAAGTTTAAATGTAGAAATTCAGCCTATTCCAGAGATATAGCACTGGAATAAAATAACCTATAAGAAATCCAATTCTAAATGAGATTTACAAAATATTCACAAACTTTAAAATCAAAGTAAAATGACTGTGGTTTTAAAGGAAAAAAAATCAAAATAAAAAGGGTATAAAATGTAAAAGGTGTTCCTATGTCATTACAGAACAGATACTAGGCTAGCCACTGTTTCATAAAACAATAAATACTTAAATATTACTTAGATATCTTCGGATTGTCTTATGGACAAGCCCATGCAATAAATAAATACATGGGGATTTATGAAATATCTTGAGATTGCAGAACTGAAAAAAATGTTTATAGCAATTATACTTCTATGAATTCTTTGGGATTCTGAAGGGAATCATATTCCAACTTCTAACATATATTTTAAAGGGCAAATGTAATCTGTGATTACCATATTAATGCATTTGGAAATATATTTTATATCTACTAAGCATCAGGTTATAATTTTAATTTTTAAGATGAGAAAACAGCAGATCCATAAAGCAAAGTAAAGCATTTAGTATCTGAAGATTTCTGAAAAACATCTTGTGGTAAAAGTCATAGTAAAATATCTTTTTATTAACTGCAGTGTATCTGAACATAAACGTTGTAAATTGTGTTAGCCCTGACAAGAATATCGTTATCCATTCCTGAATTTACATAAAGAAACTAAACTAAATAAATGAAACATCTTATTTGTTAGCTTGAATAAATCATTTTTCCCAGCCTAATTTTCTCCATCTCTGACAGATTTCAATATACCTTAAACTCATCTCATTTTATTGAAACTGAATTTTCTAAGGTCTCCAGTCATCTAATGTGGGAAAAATACCAAAGCTTCTCTTTCTTTCAAGACCATGAATGTCTTTATTGCCTTGGAGCCTAAGGAGTAGGCTGGTAGACATTCATTATGTTTCTATGTAGCCATTAGATCTGTTTGAATTGGTGTGCTTCTTTCACTTTTCACCACTTCCGCACAGCACATCAATTACTTAATTTTTAGAAACAACTAAAGAAACTGGTGGGTAACTCAATTCTCAGTCTAGGTTCCTCACATTAACCTAAATATTTTCAATCCAGCCATACCAATATGTATTGCCATACACTAGGTATAGAAATAAAGGTGCATTCGATTTTTAATAACAGAAAAACGAAAGCAAACATAAAAATAAAGCTTTGGCATTCAGGGCTTTGTTTTTCCATTTGCTTTTGTTTTTCTTGTGTGTGTGTGTGTGTGTGTGTGTGTGTGTGTGTGTGTGTGTGTGTAAATATATATATATAATAAAAAATGTAGTGAATGATCGATTTCCTAAGAAGGTCAGTCCTGATATTTTAAACAGTTGTAAAGATTGAATGAAAACGTAAATACACAGAAAGGATAAGCTAAGTCGTACTTTAACTATTTTGAAATTTTAGTCAATTTAAAATGTTTTTTAATTTTAATTTTTAAATAATTGTTCTAATTGAACAACACTTCACACCTATTAGAATTGACAAAATCCACTAACACAGCAAACACTGGCCAGGATATGCAGTAACATGAACCCTCATTCATTGCTGGTGGGAGAGCAAAATGGTGCAGGTTGACAGTTTCTTACAGAACTAAAGACACTGTGACCATAGAATCCAGTAAGTCAGCTCCTGGCTGAACAGATAAACAAATTGTAGTACATACACACAGAATGTATATATGAAATATTACTGAGGACTAAAACAAAGTAAGATACCAAGCCATGAAGAAGGATGTAGGAAAATTAAATGCATAATACCAAGTAAAAGCCAATATAAAAAAGCCAACATACTATGTGACTGCATCTATATGACATTCTGGAAAAGGCAAAACGATGGAGACAGGAATAAGACCAGTGGTTGCCAGTGTAAGGATGGAGGGTGGTATGAATAGGCAGAACACAGAGGATTTTTAGGGCAGTAAAAGTACTCTGTGCAATACTGTAAAGGTAGATACATGCCATTATAACATTTGTCCAAATCAATAGAATGTACCACAGCAAGAGTGAACTGTAATGTAAACCATGGACTTTGGGTGATGATAGTGATGTATCATGTAGTAATGACAAATCCACCACTCTGGTGGAGGATGATCTCTGTTGTACAGGCCACGCATACATGAAAGTAGACAGTATATGGAAACTCTGCACTTTTCGTTCAAATTTTGCTGTGAATGTTGACAAAAAAAAAAAAAAAAACAACCTTTAAAGTAATAAATAAATAAATAACGCAGAGCTGAGATTTTCAACCAGGGGTAGTAGAAGGTGGTTACAGATTTATTTTTTTTTATTTTTTTTGAGACAGTGTCTCGCTCTTGTTGCCCAGGCTGGAGTGCAATGGCACGATCTCTGCTCACTGCAACCTCCGTCTCCCAGTTCAAGCCATTCCCCTGCCTCAGCCTTCCAAGTAGCTGGAATTACAGGCACCCACCACCACGCCCAGCTAATTTATTGTATTTTTAGTAGAGACAGGGTTTCGCCATGCTGGCCAGGCTGGTCTTGAACGTCTGACCTCAGGTGAGCCAACTGCCTCGGTCTCCCAAAGTGCTTGGATGATAGGCATGAGCCACTGCACCCGGCCCCGGTGGTTAAGGATTTCTAAAGAGTTATTTTTAGGTTCAGGATCTCAGCATATTCTTTGTGAAATTGTTTAATATACACATAGGTGCATTTTTTGACTTTTTGAGAGAAGTTCAAAACTTTCATAATTTTTTCCAGAACAGTTAAGAACACTTGCAGAGAGACAGTTAAGAGTTATTGGATGAGTTCTTATTTTAATTTTTATTTTATATATTTTCAGAAGTATATAATCTTTGTTAATTAAACAGTTTAAATAATCATAGTACACAAGTGATGTTTATTTATAAATGCAGCTCTATTTTAAACTTAATTCATGTTGGTGATATGTCCAAAATCAACCAATGAACATTTAATAATAACAAGTAGTAACTATTGGATACAAACTTCTAGAAATTGTCATTTTATGTTCTGGCATCTTATTTGGAATATTACGGTATATTTATAAAATCACTATTAAATATTAAATCTTAATAACAAGGCATTTTCATACCTGCAAGTAGAGAAAGCTCTATAGTTCCCAAGCCAATTTCAGATCCTCAGCACAAGCAAACATGTATCAGCTAAAATTTGTCTCTAAAGAAACAAGTCTAACTTGGTTTTTGTTGTAGTGAGCTAGGATATAACTTTCTTCCTTAGTGCTCTAAACTACTGAGGAGAGTTGGCTAGTAAAAATGAGAGAACAGCAATGATGATAACACTTCAATCTCATCCTCCACAGCCATGTGTGAGCCACTAAACTCTGTGCCAATGGAAAGGGCCAGTTTGAGACTGATGTAATTTCAACCCTTCTTCTTGCTTGTGAACAATCGAAGAGCAATTTCATCACATGCTTGGGTGAACCAATAATTAACTGGCTATTGGCATATAAGTGGCAGGCAAGCACTAAAGAAACTACAAAATTAACCTTACAAAAAAGAAAATGGGGTCAGCTCTCAGATAGATTTATGTCAAAATGCCAGACCATCATCTTAATAGTGAGAATTTGGCAGGAACCTAAGGCCTTCAAAAGCTACCATGCATCTTGTTCCAATTACGGCATTATAACAAGTAAGTTTTTAGTTTAAAATAATCATCTTGTTTGAGTGACAGCTACTTGCGATTCTTACTTTTATTTTCTACAAATCTATTAACTAGAAAAGTAAACTTTCTGGTCCTGTAGGGGAGAAAATAAAACACACAATAATACTGCCACCAGAATAGCAGGGCAAGGGTTAGGGAAAAACACAGTTGCCACAGTACAACATATATAGAATATAATTCACTAAACAAGGAAATGAAATAAAAGCAACTGATATAAATCATCTATATTTTTCCCTGATTGTCTGGTTCAGAATCTTCTCAGTCACTTATATATTAGTTTATACTGTTTAAAAATTGAGGAAGTGTATGTACAGAAATTTTGTAATGATTGAATAACAAGTTTGTATCTGTAAACAAATGTAATAAAACGGAAACTCAATAATTTAATATGGACCAAAAGGATAATTTCAACAAGTCAATATTGACCAACTTAACAATAAGATGATTTGGTGAAGCCTAATTATATTAATTCAAAAGAAGTTGATGGGCATCAAGATTTTATTAAAATAAATTTTAAAAGAATTACTTTATAGGAATACATAATGTAAAAAAATAAGGGAATAAAAACTTAAAGATTTAACTACCTCAGGTGTTGAGTTGTACAGCATATTAATGTTGTTAAACTATATCAATGTATATTATTATGTGACTATTATGAGGATTAATCATAAAATGTAAGCTAACCATTATAATATACATTAGCTCAGATCAATGTTTCTTGCAAATAGAAGAGATATTCTAATATATATTAATTAGAAATTACTGATGTTACTATTTCCTCTAGCTAAGAAATATTGAATAAAAGTAGAAATAAGGATGGTATTTGTTATTTATATATGATAGAGTTATAATTTCAGCAGTTCACATAATCTAAAAAGAGAACATGTTATTAGTCCATTCATCGAATAAGTAACCATTTAAGTTACCATATAACCAAATTTAATTATAAATCTATCTAATATCACATTTGTACTAGATATCTAAAATTATAGTAGAGTAACAAAGGAAAATTGAAGAAATAGAATGTTTATGTCATGTCTACACAAGTTTCATAGTCTTCATTTGTATAAAGACAAAAGTGAATTAGGTGCATCCTATCTATAATCTTGACAACATTCTGACTTTGGAAACTAGAAAAACACATCAATACCCCACAAAGCAATTTGCTTCTCAGCATCACCTGTTCTCCTGCAAGAAAATACACCATAAAATATAAAACAAAATACTGCAACCAACATGAAACACATTGCTGGCGTGTAGAGGTCTGCCCATACACTGCAAATTTAGCTGTAAATATCTATGACAGAAGAATTTTCACTCTTAGCATGTGTATATCAATTTTCTCTAAAGGTGGTTTCAGTTTAATCAGCACAAAATCAAAAGTGAGAGCCAGTTTTCACAAGTCAGCATGGGTGAGCAAGAAAAATAGATGTAAAAAAATTTTGAGAAGTATTAGACTAAAGATGTTCATAGAGTCCTTTTCAATCTCATGATCTCACAGAATCCCCATGGTGAGTAGAGATGGCAATAGACGGGGCAATCACCTATTTACTGATTTACTAGAAAAATATATGGTCATCTTCAGTGGTCTCAGTATTTACAACAAATGGGCAACGTTCAGTTATTTTTGTATTAAAGTCATCAGAGCATAGACACTATTTCCCATAGCATTTTCTTAATAATTACTTACAGAGTCATCAAATAAATATTCTAATGTCCAACCTCTTCTCACCAATAAATTTTAAAAACTGCCAAAATACCTCTGTTACATGGCAAACATGTAGATAAGTAGAAACTTCATCATTTGAAATAGTCTGAAGATTTAATTTATGATCATAAAATTAAAGTAAATAATATTGTTCTATATAATTATTATACCCAAAAATGTCTTAGGCTATGGGTTTAAAATGTATATGATGTGATAATTGAATGAATGTTATATATACATAGAAGAAATGCCACTCAAAACTCACAAATGTGAATACTTTTGTGAGAATATCTTCCTTTTAATCATAAATCATGTTCTTGGGTTTCATTTTATTATAAACTTCCATTTATTCTACGAATGAAATTTTGAAAAATGGGTGAAAATATATGTCTTACCTACTAAAATAGTTGGTTGGCTTGCACCATTCCTAATAGAAATCAGCTGCAAACAGCTTTAACACCCTTTTGACCTGCCAAAGTTTTCCTTAGGTAGAAGAAAGGTTAAGCTCTAAGTCATAAGGTTTACAACATTTTAGAAAGTTGTCAGAAATTCCCAGTGATTTGGCCAACACTGTTCTGTTTAGTGAATTTAGTTTGCTGATGATAGGGTTTCTACACCAGTATGTTTAAATTCATGACCTATTTTGATAATGGTGACATGTATGTATAGACATTTTTCTAATAAAATGGTAATCTGCTAGATAAAGGAGAAGGAAACCATATTTTTTTCTAGAATGCTACATATTGCAAATGTTTCATTTTTTTAAATTTTAGCAAATTGTGGCTGGATATAAATTATCAACGCATAGTAAGACGTTTTCATGGGGAAACTTGTGGAAGAAGGTGATGATTTCTCAAAAGCTTATTTTATCTAATATGCTATATCTAAGATCTTACATGTTACATGTGTATACATATCACACATGCATACATATATATGGTAAGACAAGGGGTAGAACATTATATTATACTCTGGTGATGAACCCCATGGCATTTCTCTGCCTTGCTGCCTTTTCTTTGTATTTCTTCCGCCTTTCTTGTGACTCCCACTTCTCTGAAAACAAGTAATAACTAACCTAAGGTTCTGGTTCCTGTAATGATTTCTGGACCAAGAATGAAGCCTTCCTAAACTGGGTATTTTTAAGTCTCTCTGTCTAGAATGTGGTTATGGGATAAATTCTACTTGTCTACCTCTCTTGAAATTTGGAGTTAGCCTGCTATATAAGGCTAACATCTTTCACTATGTCCATGGATAGGCAAAGAGCTGATGGTCTGTAACAAAAAGCATCTTAAATAAGAAAGTACATTTCAAAGATGGTGTAATGGAATTTCAGTGACTTTCACTGACTTAATTTCTAGCTGGATAAACTTGTAGGTACAAGTTTATCATCATCCCTGCTTAATCTAATGTGTATTTCATCACATTATTTCATCATCCCTGCTTAATCTAATGTGGACCTCTAAAATTTCATTTATAGCTTTGCCTGATAATAACACTTCTATGGATAATTGTTTCCTCTTACAGAGTATAGGTCTCATAAAGAAAAGTGGCAGATATGACTCTTCTTTGCATTCTAGTGGTACTGTATTTATTGTCTAACAACTTGGGTTTAATCCTTGACTCCTTCACTTGGGCAGAGTAGTCTTTCTAAGACTCAGTTTACCTAAGTTTCTATATGTTAGAACATTGTGGAAATTAAAGAAATAATGTCAAATGCTTTGCAAGATAACTGGAAACTTTAGTGCTCTATATATGTTAGATATTCATATTTTCATCCTTTTGCTCATTAGCATTTAGAAAGTGCTCTGACAATAAATCTGTTCAATAGATATATACTGAATATTAATATGAAACTAAATTAAATGCAAGACTATAGATCATAGATTGTCAAACTGCAGCCCATGGCCTAAATCTGGCCTACTGCCTGTTTTTGTACCTCGAAGAAGCTAAAAATGGGTTTCACATTTTTAAGGGATTATAAAAAACAAAATAAAAACAAAGAAAAATATGTAACATAAACTATATGTGGGCTACAACACACAAAATATCTATCTAACTTTTTACAGAAAAAGTGTGCCAGCTCCTGCTATATTACTGCTATATATAGATATTACTTCTTGTTAAAAATATAGAAATATCTTTTTTTATATCCTTTAAGTTCTGGGGTACATGTGCAGAATGTGCAGATTTGTTACATAGGTATACATGTGCCATGGTGGTTTTCTGCATCCATCCCCTCATGATCTATATTAGGTATTTCTCCTAATGTTATCCCTCCCCAATGCCCTCACCCTCTGCTATCCCTCTTTTGGCCCCCCACCCCAGCCTCTCGACAAGCACTGGTGTGTGTGATGTTCCTCTCCCTGTGTCTGTATATTCTCATCGTTTAACACCCAATTATGAGTGAGAACATGTGGTGTCTGATTTTCTGTTCTCCTGTCAGTTTGCTGAGAATGATGGCTTCCAGCTTCATCCCTGTCCCTGCAAAGAACATGAACTCATCCTTTTTTATGGCTGCATATTATTCTATGGGGTATATGTGCCACATTTCTTTATCAACGCTATCATTGATGGGCATTTGGGTTGGTTCCAAGCTTTGCTATTGTAAATAGTGCCACAATAAACATGTGTATGCATGTGTCTTTATAACTGAATGTTTTATAATCCTATAATGGGTATATACCCAGTAATGGGATTGCTGGGCCAAATTGTATTTCTAGTTCGAGATCCTTGAGGAATCACCACACTGTCTTCCACAATGGTTGAACTAATTCACACTCCCAACAGTGTAAAAGTGTTCCTATTTCTCCACATCTTTTCCAGCATCTGTTGTCTCCTGATTTTTTAGTGATTGCCATTCAAACTGGTGTGAGATCATATCTCAGTGTGACTTTGATTTACATTTCTCTAATGATGAGTGATGATGAGCTCCTGCTATATTTCATATGTTTGTTGGCTGCATAAATGTCTTCTTTTGAGAAGTGTCTGTTCATATACTTTGCCCACTTTTTTATGGAGTTATTTTTTTTTTTTTCTGGTAAATTTAAGTTCTTTGTAGATTCTGGTTATTAGCCCTTTGTCAGATGGGTAGATCACAAATTTTTTTTCCCATTCTGTTGGTTGCCAGTTTACTCTAATGATAGTTTCTTTTGCTATGCAAAAGCTTCTTAAGTTTAGTGACATCCCATTTGTCTATTTTGGCCTTTGTTGCCATTGCTTTTGGTGTTTTAATTATGAAGTCCTTGCCCATGCCTATGTCCCGAATGGTATTGCCCAGGTTTTCTTCTAGGGTTTTGATGGTATTAGGTCTTATATTTAAATCTTTTGATGAGATAAATCTAGAAAACTCTCCTGATAAATCTTTAGTATGATTGGGTAAAATTCTAAAATTTATAAGGTTTTATAATTAATTGTATAGCTTTAATAAGCTAATATCCTTTCTGGGAGTTCCATCCCTCTCCAGTTAATCCTTCATATTATGGTTATACTAATCACCCTATAGCATCATTGCTGTAACATCACTTCATTTGTCAAAAATACATTTGTAAATCTGTATATAACTAAAGAATTGAGTTCAAATTCTTTACCAATATTTAAGGTTAAACAGTTACTCACTTCTTATATTTATCTCCTACTTCTCTAGAACATTTATTTGTAATTCCAGTTATACTGTACTTCCTAATACTACATTTATACATATACATTATGGTTTTAAAACATGACCACATCATTCTTAACACTTTTTAAAGAATAGAGTCTCATTTGTCTTTATGTAGGCCAGATGTGTAAATTTACTTCTAATAAATACAAATAGTGGAAATGACGTTATATTGCTTTCAAGCTGTATTCCTAAAAAGAATAGGTTTCTCCTTGCTCCTTCCCCGTTGTACATCTCACCCTGGGAGAAACCAGTCATTACGTGTTGAAGACACTCTAAAGAGACCCACAGAAATAGTGGCTAAATTCAGACTGGGCAAGGATGCTGTTATAATAGTGTAGAGTCCATGGGCACAGCAAGGAGAGAGTTCTGAGGTAATGGTTCTAAGAGTCCTGGAGAACAACTGTTGCACAGCAAATGAGTTTTGCAGGAAGTTTCTGAAACAAATCCTTAGGTTTTTAAGAACTTTTATCATCTGGGCAAGAGTTTCCTTGAATAGTAGAGGGCGTAGATGAAGACTGGAATAATAAACTTATGTTAGTGAAGACAATAAACTGTGGGGTTGCAGATGTTTTTGCTCTCACTCCGTTCACTTGAAAAAAAAATAGAACTAGATATGTTTCCAATTTATAGCATGAATTTCCCTCCTAGGACGGGATGATATTGAAGGAATATAGTTCAATCTTAGTCAATCAAGCTCTATTAAGACAAACATTCAAAATCTTCAAAATTCATCATATTCTAATAATCCATCTGTGTACCTTCTTCCAGTGAAAGGTTGAACACTGATGTGTAGAAATGTTAAGAGTGCCTTATAAAGTTACTTGGATTTTTAAATTTTCTTTATTCTTGAAACCTCAAAATGATAGTTGAAGAATCTCTTATCTTTGCCTGGTCCCCTAACTCTGTCTCTTTCTTTATAACGTAAATACATTTAGTTTGTGAATATAACTAAGAACAGCAAGTATGGTGTCATTTTGCTTATAACGATGTGCACATTTTAGCTTAGAAGAAACTAAATGGTATAGTTAATAATAAGCATGGTGATATTTATTTGCCTTATAATAATTACATAACAATAATATATAAAAACAAATGTAGATTCTGAAGCATTTAGTAATGCATGTTATCAGTTAATATTAGAAAGTAACAAAGAGTTAAAGTTAAAACTGGGAATAGTAGTAGCAAGGGAGACCCTTCCCCACGAGAATATATGAGAAAACTAGGACCTAAGACAAGGAGCTCTGAGTATAGCCAATATGAACTGAATTCTAATTAGAGAAGCATTTTGGTCTTCACTGTTTGCATTTTCAAATCTTCCATTAACTTCCCAGAAGCACCTCATTTTTAACATATCTTCAGGACCTCATTAAATGACACTAGATTTTTTTTTTTGTTTTAAAACATTTACACTGTGAATATATCATTTTACTTATTTATGGAGTTTATGAAATTAGTTAATGACATCTCCTAAAGCAGAAAAAAGGAAGGAAAAATGGAAAAGAAATCAGGAAAGACAAATGATTAAGTAATTTAGGGTTTTTTTAAATTAAAACTACAAGGCAAAATGAAATATATGGTGCTTGCTATTGTTTTAAAAGGCAGTGAAAATAAAGAAGTGTAATGCTATAATTATAAATCTTTGAAGTTCTTCAGTGACAAAGCATTGTCTATTGATGCAGCAACATTGTGTTCATATCGAGCTCATGACAAATATAGTAACATTATATATTTCACAATGGTATAATTTAAAACATTGTCTATAAATGAAAAATATACCCTTTGCCCTTGGTTAATTTTTTTAAGTATCTCTTTGTCCTTGGTTAATTAAACAGAAAGTAGGATTCCACTGTGAGAGTTTTCTCCCCTCAATTGGAGCTTCCCTTACACACCATTTAAAATGAAGCCCTCTCCTCTACACACACACACATACACCACACTTCATATTCTTCCTTCCTGCTGTAATTTTCACACACACACACACACACACACACACATTTCATATCCTTCTTTCCTGCTGTAATTTCTCCATAGCATTTATCGCCATCTGACACACCTTTTAATGTTAAATCTTTGTTATTTCTTGTTTGCTTAAGGTTTCTGTCTCACACTCCCACTTCCACACTAGAATATCCAGCAACATAACAACAGGAACATTGTTTTGTTCCCTGCTTTATTGCCAAGGCCTAGATCACTGTCTTTCACACATAGGTACTCATTACTATTAACTGCAGAAAAAGAGGCAGAAGGAAGAAATGATTGGAAGGAAAAAAGAAGGAAATTATTGCTATAGGTGAGTCATTAATTGGACAATAGAGACAAATAGCGGAGGGGCAGAGTTAGATTCCTAAGCCCTCCTAGAAGTGATTTCCTGTTTCACTTTTATTTCACTGTGGTATCAAGGAAAGAGGGCCCAGGGCTGGATCTCTCCTGGGATCAGTCTCTACTCTCACTTGTTTTTCCTTGGTATCCCTTTTCGTGAACTCTCATGACACTGAGGAATTTAAAAGAGGACTTAGCAGGTTAAGTGGTCAAGGACAGCACTAAGCCTGGTATTAGTGCTGAAGTACTCAGTCCTACCTACACAAAATTTGGTCCTATGTAGGGCCTATGTTTGTTTGAGGACAAAGTTTCATAGTAATAAAGAAACCACTTGTGTAAAAGTCACTAATGACATTCATGTTGCAAAATCCCATAAATGATTTTCAGGCCTCACGTCCTGTGGTATCTCATCAGTGGTCAACAAAGATGTCCGTGTATCTTTTAAGCTTTCTGTTATTTTGACTTCCAGAACACTGGACTCTACTCTTTCATTTCTAGCACACTGGTCTCTTCTCTCTAAACATTACTGTTGTTTATTACACTATCAGAGCTGTAAAACAGTACAAGGCATAATGATAAAATGGCAATATTTCTAAATGCTGTCTAATTGCAATGGCTTTATATTATCATCAGCAAATAAAGCAGGTCAGAATATACACTATAGACTTCATTTAAGATACATTGTTAATAATAATGAATGAAAATCCATGCTTTTAATAGGTTTCTTGATAATTTTTTAAAAACCTTTAGCCTGATCTCTTGAACATTTTTAACCTATAAAGTACCAATGAAGAGGTCCAGTTAGGATTTAGAAAGGATTCTGCTGTGTCATTTTTTTGTTATTTCCTGTGAGCTCATTATTATTATGTACAATCTGAAATTTCTTTGCATTAATACTTCAAAGCAATCTATTCATTTAATGAGATACTTTAGTTAATACTAGAAAGTACAATATTTAAACATACTTTATATATTTATTATTTGTTTGGTTAAGATTTGCTTCTAGAAACCTCCACCAGAAGGCTCAGCTCCATAATTGCTCAACTTTACCAGGCATAGGTAATCAGATTTATATTATAAGTTTTTCTCTTTTTTTTTTGTGAGAAAGAGTCTCACTCTGTTGCCCAGGCTGGAGTGCAGTGGCGCAATCTTGGCTCACTGCAAACTCTGCCTCCCAAGTTCAAGCAATTCTGCCTCAGCTTCCTGAGTAGCTGGGATTATAAGCACACACCACCATGCCCAGATAATTTTTCTATTTTTAGTAGAGAGGGGGTTTCACCATGTTGATCAGGCTGGTCTCGAACTCCTGACTGCATGATCCACCCACCTCAGCCTCCCAAAGTGCTGGGATTACAAGCATGAGCAACTGTTTCCGAGCTATAATTCATTGATTGGAAACAAAAGATTAAAAATACTGCTCTCCACATCTTTGTATTGTTTAATGTCTATTCTAAAGATGAAAATGATGATAAAATAATGGCAATAATAATTATTATAAAATGAGTAAAAAAGAGGAGGAAGAAGAAGGATGAAAATGATTAGAAGCTGTCATTTTTTGGAGGACTCTACTATGTGTCAAGAATTCTAAACAAATTGAATGTATTAAATAATTGTTTTCAGGAATTAACATTGAGTTTTGTCTCTGACAGAATTTATTCTCTCTTAATTTTTGAATGAAAAACAGGTAATCTCTTATCCTTTGACACCTTTAAAATTCTTTAGTATTTCTTAGATGATCTTGAAAGTGGCTCAACAATTAAATTATTTCATCATCATAGGATATAATTTATCTAGACTTAGAGACTACAACTAAATAAGGGAAGACATAGAGATTGGTGGCCGAGGTTGAGAGTACTTAGAGGGGAAATAATCTCTTGCTGAGCAACTACTCTCCATTTTGGTTTATTTGTTTTTATTAGTCCTTCAAGGTACAAATGATGGGTAGGCTGAGCCAGATTAAAGGGCCAGGAGTAAATTATTATATTCTTCTCCAAAAAGTGGGCATACCCCTCGGTTGTTTTCTTATTCCAAAGTCTCAATTGAATGCCTAATACTTATTTGGAGTGGTTTCAAATGTCTACTAATAACATGTTTTGTACTTCATCAAACATCAACAGATTTGAGCTACATTTTCTTATTCATTCTAAAGTATCTGTTCTTTATCACTTAGATATGTTAACATAATTCAGTGTGATTTTATACTGTCAGAGTTAAGTACCTTCTTTTTCATTCTTTATCAGTTATTGTAATGAATGGATATTATTTCTAAGACTCTGGCATTTTCTTTACTGTTACAGAAATTGTTTCATGCTGTCTTCACTCAGGAGGCCAACTTGCATTTATTATCTACACAGGGGTTCCAATCATTTGGCTTCCCTAGGCCGCAATGGAAGACAAAGAATTTTCTTGGGCCATACATAAAAAACACTAACCCTAAAGATAGTTGATTAACTAAAAAAATCCCCCAAAATTGCAAAAAAAATCTCATAATGTGTTAAGAAAGTTTAATAATTTGTGTTGGGCTACATTCAAAGCTAGCCTGGGCTGCATGCAGTCTACGGGACACAGATTGGACAAGCTTGATCTACAATAAAATCCACTACTTCAGGGAGTTCTGCACTATGGATTACTGGAGAAGTTCCCTTGCTAGGTGCCCATGCCATTTAGACCTCATACTTAACTATATATTCCTTCCCTTTTCCTTGCTCACCCCCGCAATACACACACTCATATTTATTATTATTTCTACTGTAATATTGACAGCAATGTTGGCAACATTAGATTAAATGGAGCAAGATTCTGTTGATGAAAACCATATCCAGGTAGAAGAAATATGAACTATACTTCTTGGTAAATTATTTGGTCATTTCTGATTGGCTATAAAAACTACCAAAGATAATAAAATACAGTTTCCACTTTTACTGAGCCACTTTAAGGAGATAATGATAAATTATAACAACAGATTTTATTGTCCAATTTTATTCATGTGATCCCGTTCAGGTTTTTTATACTATTTCTACAAAGCATTGTATACCATATATTAGAAAAGTATCATTTGACACAGGCAATAGTGACAGATTGGGTTTCTATATTTCTCTATTCCCTATCAATATCAGTAATCATCTCTTTTATAGAAACTTGCTTTTTATTTTTGTTTACTTCATTCCTGTTTTTCTTTCTATTTGTCCTCCATTTTATCTATAATCTTAATATATTTCTATTTTAATTTCCTTTTCTGCTTTGGTTAATTTTGTTATATGCCAATAACTGTAGTCCTTTATTATTCATCCAAAAAACTCTGTGGAAACCTTGAAAAATAGATCCAGATACAAAATTATAGTTTACTATGGAGAATGATTTAAGTACAAAAATGTGTTCATTATAGAAATATTCAAAGAGTATCTACTATGCTCAGGTACTGCAACTGAAAGATTAATACTACTCAGTCTCTGTTCTAAAGAAGATTATGATGACATCTCTACACAAAAATATGTTAGTATCATTCCCTCTTTTGATTCATCTTATTAGTAGATTTCTCCAAGACAGTGCCCAGTGGCATTCAAAGCAAATTATCATGGCAGAGTGTAAAGTAGCAACATTGCACATGGTAAGGTGTTTTTCAGAGATTTTGCTGTTAATGCAGAGACATAGCAATTGTGTAGCATTAAATTATGCTCCCAAATAAAATTTAAGTGTTAAAAACCTGAATGTAAGTTTACTCACACTGGAAAATCATACTTAAAATCAGTGTTTCAGTCCACGGTGAGTATACAGACATGGTGATTCCCGCTGTATGTTTTTAAGTTTGAGATGCACCTGCTAGATTTTGGAAATAAGTTGGAACCTATAGTTTTGCTGCAGAATTTTTCCATTTAAAAAAATGTTAATGAAAGGTTGCAATCTCAAGTCTGAACCTTTCACTAAGATTTTCCAGTAAAGGGAATGTTCTTTTTCAGAATTTAATAAATTAATTGCAAAAAGCTACTTTAGTGACTAAAAAAGACCTGTTTTAGAAGAAAGAAAATAGATTGTATAAAACATTTTGTGTCAGTTAAAGGTGTGCATTAGAGTTCAAAATGAGTACTTGGTGGCAATATTATGGTCATATCCAGGGACTTTATGAACAAAAATAGATTAAAATTGGATGAAAGTGGTATGTGTAATACTTACTACGTTATGAATCTATCATGTAGAATGATTAATAAGCATTGGCAAAAAAAGAACAGCTAAATCAAAATGGCCATAAATAAACTTGATAATATGGTTTTCGTTTTTTTCTCTCTCAGGCATTATGAGATCTGTTATTATATTTTTAGGTAACTATTCAGTACTATTATTCCCATAACAGCAACTTTCCATAAATGAGTCTCTGTGGCAATGGTCTATCATAGAAATCTTTATTCACCATTTGAAAAGGAGGGATTGAAAACTATAAATTTGTCAAAAAATAACACATCAGCGGTCAGACAAGGGATAGTTTCATGTGGATGCTCTCCTGACACTTCCTTGTCCTCTCTACCACCTCTCTTACAAAGGGCAAGTGGATAATAAAATGAGGGAAACTATGACAGGGATCTATGTAATGCAACCAAGAATCAGCAAAGGGGTTTGGAAACCCAGAGTCACTGAGTTTCTAATGTTCATAAATGGTAAATGACCACCACTAGAAGGATTTATGTGTTCAATATTCACTGCTCTATTTCCCTTTAAAAACTAAAACAAAAACCCTGCTGGAAATAAATAAAAAACATAAGAGATATTATTATTTTTTGCAGTTATTACTGAATAGCATGCTGGTTCTGCTTCTCTAATAATCACTTTTTTTGAACCATAATGTGAATGATTAAATGAATAGTCATACTCTATCCAAAACAGTAGGAATTCATGTGTTATATTACTTTAGTGTTGCATTCCAAGTTAAAATGCAAAGGCAATGCAAATTCTGCAGTTTCTTTAGCTTAATGAAAATAGACTACCTATATATAGGGTTTATAGTTTTACATGTAAATCCATGTATTTCAGAACAATATAAAAAAAGCAGGGTTTTGAGAAGAGTCTTGGGGTTCATGCTATAAATAAAACCAACCCCAGAGACCAATGATAATGGCCTAGTAAATATAAAATGGCTGCTGAATTTGTTGGCAGCTTGCAGTCAGCTCATTAGAGTTATTCAAATGTTTGCTTTATAAAGGAATTAGTGAGGTGTTATAATGCTAAACAAAAAAAAATCCAATCACGTTTTAGCTCCAGTGTTGCATATACTTTACAATACATTAAATCAGTATGTCCCACTTATATTACCTATCAAAGTCACCAGAACATCCTCATTTTGTTCAACTTTATAATAGTATTATTTGTGAAAAGATAGAGCAACCTTTCTCTCTCTATCCCTCTCCCTGTGATCTTTCTACCATCTTTAATGTGCTATTTTGCTCTTTAAGCACTGAGGTATGTCCCTACAGCATAGGATCCCTTATAAAGGTTTTTACCTACGTAAGACTCAATAACATCATGCTCATACTAAATTTGTTTTAAGAAAAATGCTAATCATCTCTGGAATCTGTTGTTTTTCCACAAGTGAAAACTAAAATTTGTTTTTTAGTCTGTAGAGATGTTCATCAGATGTACATTTTCCTTTTCATTACAAAACTTTAAAATGAGCCACACTTCACAGCTCAAAGTGTGGAAGATGTCATTAAACTAGCAGTCTAATCAAGAAGGTGTAAAAAATTTAATTAAACTAATAGCAGGCTGACTCTATTCTAACATATATTAAAACGCATGCTGTACATGTGATTACAATCATAACTCATATACAATTTTTATTTACTTTCCTGCACATCTTAAGTTGAACTATTTTTGCAGATACTTAGTATATATATAATATTCACGACTATATATATACACACACACCTATACACACATACGAATATGAATATATAAAGAAGTATATATATATGCACAGACACTATTATAAATACCACTGTATTAAAAATGCAACATTTTGGATATGGATCATTCCACTGTTTCCTTTTTTAGAACAGGTAATGATATAAAACTAAAGCCAATACTTAAGAAATCTCTTTCTATACCTTCCCTTGCCTGTGTATATTGCTTTCCCTATTTTAGCTTGGTGTTATTGCTAAAATCAGCAATTCTTGCTTTTTTAAAAATGGCAAAATTCATCTTTGTAAAAGGGTGCTGAATTAAATTCCAAGTTTAGGTTAATCAATTCTCATTTCATGAGTAATCTCATTGCTCTGAGTTATTTTTTTTTTCATTTAATTGAGCCCTCATTCCTGCTTTTTCTATCAGTCACTTTGCTTGTACTCATTTTCTTCAAAAAGCCCCCTAAATTTCAAAGGACTTGAGTGCATAATTCTACATAATTTTACTAAGAAAAATCTATGGTTATCACCAAAAGCATAAATCTTAGGGTTTTTGCTATGAAAACCACTAATCATGGCTTTGTTTAAAAGCCATTGGTTTATATCCATCTCCTTTCTAGATGTCTTATAGAGCTCCAGTCTTAAGGAAACTGGGTAAGATAGCAGTATAGCTTCACGCTGACAAAGACGTGTTCTCTCCGACTGCAGAAACGACTCAAGAATCAACAATCCAAAGTAAAGGCCATCTCTTCAGATGCTAACAATGCCACTTTTCTATTTTCCTGAAGTATATTATAGTTTGTTTGCAGAGGCAAAGATGAAAATTAAAAATCACCTTAAATTGGGCTTTTGGCCTGAATAATACTACAGCCAAAAAGCATCACTCAGCTTTCCATTCTTCTGCTCATGTGTCCACAGGTTGGCAAAGGAGGTCTGCGGTGTTCCTGAATCTTTCATTGTTAAAAATTTCAAAGGTAAACACATTTCTCAAACATGCTTTAGAAAGAAAAGATGACAAAATGGACCAATTTATGAATACTAAGAAAATTAAATGAGTCTTACAAGAGATTTCTTCACAAGAACTCTGTATTATTGCTGGAAAGAATTATTTTCTGGGGTATTGCTTTTAATTTATTAATTACATGAATATGCATCACTTGTCTCTAAAGCAGGTAAAACATAGATTCAATAGGTAAATCTATGTTTTAAAGTAACAGCCTCTCCTTTAACAGCTATGATGGCATATAAAAACTAGTTACCATGCTTTTGGCTAGGATTTATACTATCATTTTTCCATGAATAACTTCCTGATAAAAGATGTCTAGATCTCTTCCAAATGAATACAGTGCAGCACAGCATGTCACTGTGAAACCTCTGCCTTACTAAATATGATTATAACAAACACTGTCAACAAAAATAACCTTTTATAATTCCTTTTAGAGACTTAATTGCTAAGGCCACACCCAGGTTTTGGTATGGAGGGATAAAGACCTACTTCAATGGCTGCTGGCTCTCAGCTGTACTTCTGAGCAATCTTTAGACTACTTAGTAAGCATTACTCCAGATGGCCAATTGGCAGCTGACAGCAATTCTACCCATCACAGCATATGGTCCAGTAATGGTTGATAACTGTCATTCAGGCAAAACTCACTAGAGCTATATGCCAATCATAAAACACGCACAAAAAGGGGATCAAAGCCTGAACTGACATGCAGTTTCTGTCCCGATTAGATATTAGTCACTTTCACTGGAAAGCTCCCCATGGATATCGCAAAAAATAAAAACCAAAACAAAACAGAAAAATCAATCCACTTGGGTGGAAAATGTTTGCTAAAATATTTTGAATGAGTGATTGGCCACTAAAACCACCGCCTACCTCCATGTGAATTATTTTATTTATTTTAAACCCACTTAACTGATATATTTTTTACTAAAAATGGAGTAGAGAACACATTTTAGCATAACCATATTCTTTCAAAAATCATACAACCATTTTCCACAATTGCATGCATGTTTATAAAGTGTTTAAAAATATTTGTTAAGTAATACATTTAAATAAATACAAATTATAACCTTATTTAATATTTCACAGCCGGGCATGGTGGCTTATGCTGTAATCTCAGCACTTTGGCAGGCTGAGGCTGGCAGATCACGAGGTCAGGAGTTCAAGACCAGTCTGGCCAACATAGTGAAACCCAGTCTCTAATAAAAATACACACACAAAAAACACACAAATAGCTGTGCGTGGTGGCTCATGCCTGTAATCCCAGCTACTTGGGAGGCTGAGGCAGGAGAATTGCAAGATGGTGCCACTGCATGATAGAGCAAGACTCTGTCTCGGGGGGAGAAAAATTCATACTGCAGAATTTCTTTTTAATGCCTCAGTAACATGGCTAGCTCATAACAGATATACCTTTAAATACCAACTTTTTAAAAATTAACAAACTATAACTTTTAGGTAAAATATTTTCTAAAAGTGCCACATGTAGCTAACAGTTATTGTTACTTTTTTGTTTCAATGCTATTGATACCTATGCTTACTTTATATTTTAGGGAGAATATAAGAGTAAGAAAACTTTGGAATAAGCCTTAACAACTCAATCTTCTTAATATCCCAGTATTCTCATGTCACATACAGATTCAGAGAGGATATTATTTTTAATAAACCTGTATTAAAATCTCAAAGAATTAAAATTACTCAGTTGCAAAAATCCGTTTAGCCAAATATCTCATTAAATCCTGTGGAATATTCTATTTGGTCCATGGTCTAACCTTTTAGGATAAGTGATTGCATTTGTTGGGGAAATACAGATAAAAAATATGAGTGAAGGTTTGGTAATTGCATTTCTCTTGATTTGAGGAAATGCAGCCTGGCATATATGCAACCATACATAAGTTGGAGTCAGACTCACTTGGCCCTAGACAATTCACTGAAAATTCTTAAGTCATGAAAGTTTCTGTAGTCACAAAATAAAAATAATAGTACCTGTTGCATAAGGTTGGTGGTGGCAATGTCTGGAGCATAGTACATCTTTAAAAGGTGGTAGATACTATCATCAAATTAATTTTTATCATTACCACCTAGCTTATCTAGGGTTTAAATTTATCTAGAACTAAAAAATAACTACAATATTTAATTGTATAAAATTTGTATTAATAAAAATAATGCAAAACTTAACACAGAGCATTACAGATGTTGGCAAGGATACAGTGAAAAGAAAACTTTTCTACACTGTTGGTGGGAATATAAATTAGTACAACCACTATGAAAAACAGTATGAAAGTTCTCAAAGAGCTAAAAGTAGAACCATTATATCCAGCAATCTGCTACTGACTATTACCCAAAGGAAAATAAATCAATATATCCAAAAGAAACCTGCACTTTCATGTTTATCCCAGCACTATTCACAAGAGCAAAGATAGAGAATCAAACTACGGGTCTATCAATGGATGAATAAAATGTGGTATAAATACACACAGTAAAATACTACTCAATTATAAAAAGAGAATGAAACCTTGTCATTTTCAGCAACATGGATGGAACTGGATTATCTTAAGTGAAAGAAGCAAGGCCCAGAAAGAAAAAATATCACATGTTCTCACTCATAAATGAGTGATTAAAAAATGTGTTCATATGAACATAAATAGTAGAATGACAGATAAGGAAGTCTCAGAAGGCTACAGGGAGTGGAAGGGGGAGGATCATGATAAATTCATTAATGGAGACTATGTTGTAAATTTCTTTTGAAGACATAATATTAATTGTCTTCACAAGTGTAAGAAGTAAGTAGGGCACTGTTCCCCTTCCTCAGATAGAATTAAGGCTCAGCGTGTTTATATAATATACCTACATTCAAAATATTTTCACTGTAAATGGCACAGTTTAAACCAAGATGACCTTATTCCCTATGCCACTGCCCTCACCAGCTCCCTGTGTGACCACTAATTCCTACATTTGCTATTCTTTATAAACCTTCTATTATGTAAGAGTTTATGTTCTATTACAAGTCATGCTCTGTGTAAGTGCCTGAGCTTAAGTAAATGTATAACAACTTTCATGTGTTTCCCTCCATAAGGGAGATGCTAATGAAGAAAATAATGATTATGGTTTAGGCCAAGAGATTTAGAATATTTTTACATCTTATAAAATGTTTTAGAAGACAATTTGATATTTCTCATTGTAGGCAAATGCTGATGCTTTTATCTCAAAATTACTTTGTACGTTAATTGTTAAAAAAATTAAAACTCATTAATGTAAATCTATAAATGAGTTTTTGCAACATTGACAATTATTTGAATAATTTTTATTTTATGTGTGTGTATGCCTCTCTCCATATAGATAGATATGTATGTATGTATATAATAAAATATATTTAATTTGAAATATATACTGCAAATATCTATAATTTAGAAAATATTTTCACTCTTCATAAGGCATGTCATTATATGTAAAATATTATGCATTCCAAACAATGGAATAATAATAATATTAGCATTCCATACAATGCTAATATTTTGATTTAATCTCTTGTATTTAAGATATTTCACTAAAATAAAATATATGTAGCAACAAATACCTCCATCAGAATAATAATGCAAATTATGCCTGAGGCCTATAACAATAACTAAAATATACTTACAGAAATCTATATTAATTAATACTAGTATTGACAAAAGGTAAAAAGGATTGTTATGTTTTAGTTATTTTAATAATGATTAGTACATGGTAGGAGGCAACAGAACTGTCTTCCATAAGCTACCTTAACAATTTTTTGATATTAATCAGAAGTTGACAACACTTAGTGATAAAGAAAAGTTCAAAATGTTTTGATTATATGAACATGGTTTAAGCTTTCTCACACTTAAATTATATTGACTGTCAAAATTAATATAACCTTCTTTATATATATAAATAAGAACCTATACCTGAATGTCACTTGAATGCTTTCCACAGAGTAAGCTAGTTAGAAGTATATATGAACTAACAGGAATAATATTTGAAATCATAGACAATGCAGACATTTCTCAGCTCCATTAATATAAGACTCTCAAGAGAGCTCTAAAACTCTCTTTTATTGATTCTCTCCTTTAATTTTCTTATTTTTCTAAATTTCATTAGTTCCCTCAACACTAATTCTCCACCAAGAGCTGGCATCTCTAGCTCTTAACAACTGTCATATTCTTTTCTTTCAACATGCAGGCTCGAGGCACCTGCCATAATTGTTTGCTGCACCCATCAACCTGTCATCTACATTAGGTATTTCTCCTAATGCTATCCCTCTCCTAGTCCCCCACCCCTGACAGGCCCTGCTGTGTGATGTTCTCCTTCCTGCGTCCATGTGTTCGCATTGTTCAACTCCCACTTAGGAGTGAGAACATGCAGTGTTTGGTTTTCTGTTCCTGTGTCAGTTTGCTGAGAATGATGGTTTCCAGATTCATCCATGTCCCTGCAAAGGACATAAATCCATCCTTTTTTTATGTCTGCATAGTGTTACATGGTATATATGTGCCATATTTTCTTTATCCAGTCTATCACTGATGGGTATTTGGGTTGGTTCCAAGTCTTTGCTATTGTGAACAGTGCCACAAGAAACATACGTATGCATGTATCTTTATAACAGAACAATTTATAATCCTTTGGGTATATAACCAGTAATGGAATTACAGGGTCAAATGGTATTTCTGTTTCTAGATCCTCGAGGAATTGCCACACTGTCTTCCACAATGGTTGAATTAATTTACATCCTCACCGACAATGTAAAAGCATTCCTATTTCTCCATACCCTCTCCAGCATCTGTTGTCTCCAAATTTCTTAATGATCACCATTCTAACTGGCATGAGGTGGTATCTCAATGTGGTTTTAATTTGCATTTCTCTAATGACCAGTGATGATGAGTTTTTTTCATATGTTTGTTGGCTGCATAAATGTCTTCTTTTGAAGAGTGTCTATTCATATCTTTTGCCTAATTTTTGATGAGGTTGTTTGTTTCTTTCTTGTAAATTTGTTTAAGTTCTCTGTAGATTCTGGATATTAGGCCTTTGTCAGATGCGAGGATTGCAAAAAAATTTTTCCATTCTGTTAATTGCTGGTTCACTCTATTGATAGTTTCTTTTGCTGTGCAGAAGCTCTTAGGTATAATTAGATCCCATTTGTCTATTCTGGCTTGTGTTTCCCTTGCTTTTAGTGTTTTAGTCATGAAGTACTTGCCCATGCCTATGTCCTGAATTACACTGCCTAGGTTTTTATGGTTTTGGGTCTTATGTTTAAGTCTTTAATCCATCTTGAGATAATTTTTGTATAATGTGTAAGCAAGGGGTCCAGTTTCAGCTTTCTGCACATGGCTAGCCTGTTTTCTTAACATCATTTACTAAATAGGGAATCCTTTCCCCATTGCTTGTTTTTGTCAGGTTTGTCAAAGATCAAATGGTTGTAGATGTGCGGTGTTATATCTGAGGCCTCTGTTTTATTCCATTGGTCTATATATCTGTTTTTGTACCAGTATCATGCTGTTTTGATTACTGTAGCCTTGAAGTATAATTTGAAGTCAGGTAGCATGATGTCTCCAGCTTTGTTCTTTTTGCTTAGAATTGTCTTGGCTATACGGGCTCTTTTTTGGTTCCATATGAAATTTAAAGTAGCATTTTCTAATTCTGTGAAGAAAGTCAATGGCAGCTTGAAGGGAATAGCATCACATCTATACATTCCTTTGGGCAATATTGCCATTTTCACAATATTGACTCTTCCTATACATAAGCATGGAATGGTTTTCCACTTTTTTGTGTCCTCTCTTATTCCCATGAGCAATGGTTTGTAGTTCTCCTTGAAGAGGCCCTTCACTTCCCTTGTAAGCTGTATTCCTAGGTATTTTATCCCCTTTGTAGCTATTGAGAATGGGAGTTCACTCATGATTTGGCTCTCTCTTTGCCAATTAATGATGCATAGAAATGCTTGTGATTTTTCCACATCAATTTTCTATCCTGAGACTTTGCTGAAGTTGCTTATTAGCTTAAGGAAATTTTGGGCTGAGATACTGGAATTTTCTAAATACACAATCATGTCATCTGCAGGAGCACCCAGATTCATAAAGCAAGTTCTTAGAGACCTACAAAGAGGCTTAGACCCTCACACAATAATAGTGGGAGACTCTAACACCCCACTGTCAATATTAGACAGATCAATGAAACAGAAAATTAATAAGGATATTCAGGACTTGAACTCAGCTCTGAACCAAGTGGACCTAATAGACATCTACAAAACTCTCCATCCCAAATCAACAGAACATACTTTCTTCTCAGCACCACATCACACTTATTGCAAAATTGACCACATAATTGGAAGTAAAACACTCCTCAACAAAGGCAAAAGAACAAAAATCATAACAAACTGTCTCTCAGACCACAGTGCAATCAAATTACAACTCAGAATTATGAAACTCACTCAAAACTGCACAACTACATGGAAACTGAACTATCTGCTCCTGAATTACTATTGGGCAAATAATTAAATTAAGGTAGAAATAAAAAAGTTTTTTGGAACCAGTGAAAACTAAGACACAACATACCAGAATCTCTGGGACACAGCCAGAACAGTGGTTAGAGGGAAATTTATAGCACTAAATACCCACAAGAGAAAGCAGGAAAAATCTAAAATGCACATAGTAACATCACAATTAATGAACTAGAGAGGGAAAAGTAAACAAACTCAAAAGCTAGCAGAAGACAAGAAATAACTAAGGTCAGAGGAGAACTGAAGGAGATAGAGACATGAAAGACCCTTCAAAACATCAAAGAATCGAGGAGCTGACTTTTGAAAACATCAACAAAATAGATAGACTGCTAGCAGTTTAATTAGGAAGAAAAGAGAGAAGAACCAGATAGAATAAATAATGATAAAGGGGATATCATCACTGATCCCACAGAAATGTAAACTACCGTCTGAGAATACTATAAACACCTCTATGCAAATAAACTAGAAAATCTACAAGAAATGGACAAATTCTTGGACACATATACCTTCCCAAGACTAATCAGGAAGAATTTGAATCCCTGAGTAGACCAATAACAAGTTCTGATATTGAGGCAGTGATTAATAGCCTGACAATCAAAAAAATTCCAGGAACAGATGAATTCACAGCTGAATTCTACCAGAGGTACAAAGAGGAGCTGGTACCCTTCCTTCTGAAAATATTCTAAACAACAGAAAAAGAGAGACTCCTCTCTAACTCATTTTATGAGGCCAGCATCATCCTGATACCAAAACCTAGCACAGACCCAACAAGAAAGAAAATCTAAGGCCAATATACCTGATGAGCATAGATGGAAAAATCCTCAATAAAATACTGGCAAATCAAATCCTGCAGCAGATCAAAAAGCTTATCCACCACAATCAAGTTGGCTTCATCCCTGGGATGCAAGGCTGCTTCAACATACACAAATCAATAAATGTAATCCATCACATAAACAGAACCAGTTAAAGAAACCACATAATCATCTCAATAGATATAGAGAAGGCATTGGATAAAATTAAACACCCCTTTATGCTAAAAACTCTCAATAAACTAGATATTGGTGAAATGTATCTCAAAATAACAAGAGCCATTTATGACATACCCACTGCTAATATCATACCGAATGGCCAAAAGCTGGAAGCATTCTCTTTGGAAACCGGCGCAAGACAAGGATGTCCTCTCACACCACTCCTATTCAACATACTATTGGAAGTCTTAGAAGGGCAATTAGACAAGAGAAAAGAAGTAAAGGGTATTGAAATAGGAAAAGAGGAAGTCAAATTGTCTCTGTCTTGTTCTTTTCTTTCTCTAAATCTTCACAACTTCTTTGTGGTTCAATTAATAACTAAAATTAATAGTCATCTCTTAAGAAAATAAGTTAAATAATCTAAATTAGAGAATAACTATCATTGGTTTGCTTTGCTTAGCTCGCCACTTAATATATATTCTAGCAATCTAAATATTAAAGAGTTTAATACAGGAGTATCAGACTTTTTTTCTCTTCAGAAAGAATGTCTCTTTATTTGACAATACTGATCAGTAGTATCTACTATAACATGTCCTCATTCAGAGTAAAGGCTAACAGAATCACAACAAAGCCTATACTTAAAATGATTATTTGAAAATATCAGTAGTTAAATAACTGTCCTTTCAAATAGAAACACTTGCCCATGTGGTTGCTATTGGTAGAGAAGATTCTTTTCTCTGCATGTAATTTGTTTTGTAAAAGCTTATTTTTTGTTCCTCACGATGAGAACTTTACTATGTGCTGTTGTAGTCTCTGTTTTCTGCAACTTCCCTAAATCTTATAAATCTGGACAGGTTATGGCTCCCAGCTAACATGGTGCTGGCCTTTGTACTTCTTTAGTACATCTTAATTTGGGGGCTTCATGCATGGAGTGATGTATAATCTCTATGCTTACGCCAAGTGCTGGACTAGGAGTTGGTAGATGAGGAGGAAAAAACTCAGAGAGCAAATATGAATCACTAAACTGTGAAGTTTTTCAACTTTATTGGAATCTAGAGTAAGAATATTTTTGAAGGACAGTTTTGCTCATTATTTCCTGAAGAAGAGGCATTATTGCTTCAAGGAGTCAAGGAAGCCAGTACAAGTTGGCACTATTTGAACAAAGTTCAAAAGTACAATCTGTGGAAACTGAACAAAAACAGTTGTTCCTTCAATTGTAGCCAGTGCTAACAGTGCAAACGAACAGGGTCCAGCAGGAAATCCATATCTTCCACAAGCAGCTGTCTTCACAACATTGTATTAAAGTATCCTAATAGCACTTTACACTACTCATGCAGAATGCAAAGTTTCTCAAAGCATGTCACCCTCATTTTCACAAGTATTTTTATATATTCCATTTCACAGAAAGAAATCAAAAGACACACAGGTGAAGTGACTTGCTCAGGGTCTTATGAGGAAAGAGGAACACAGCCAATTTTACAATCCAAATTTTTCTTTCTCCTGCTGCTTTGCTCTTTTTCCTGTATCGACGTGCTCACCACTGCATTAGACCGCTGTTATAAATCATTACTTCAAATTATTCTTATTTATTTATATTGTACTTTATTCACTCTAAAAAATATTTGAAGACACTTTAAGAATTGCTTACAGCACAGCAGGAAAAATGAATATCTGGATGAATATAAAATAAGCTAATAATCATGCATAAAATATGTTTTATTATCCTGTATAATTATTTAATGAGGGTTACACATTTTGGCTATCAGCAACTTCACAGACAAGACAAAGGAAGAAAAGGATGAGTTATAAAAATCAGTCTACTAAAACAAATCAATTATTCAGAAGTGAGTTTTCTAGTGGCTTATGGCCCATATAGTGACAGTAGATGAGGCTGCCTTTCCTTTTCATGTGTTCAGACCTTTACCTATTTTGTGTTTCAAAAATGTACGTACACACACAAATACACTGTATGGAGAGAACACCACACCACTTCTAGACTGTCAATTCCCTAAGATGATGAAAGAAGTGAACACAAAGAGAAAAGAAGCTTGAAAAGTCATTTGTATCACTGTGACCATTTGTCAAGTTTCTTAAGAAAAACACGCTCAATAAACTGCTCTTTTAGAATACATTAGAAGATGATAATATGTCAAAATATTAATGTAATGTTTTTCTTGAATACAGAGCTTACAATCAAGACAATTAATTCTTCTCTCTATAGATAGTTATAGACATAGATATATGTATATGAATATATATATATAATATATGTTTATGTATACACACATATATAAATCACATAAAATTGTTTTCAGTGTTCACATTAGCATTATAAATGAAAAGAAATGAAAAGGACACTCTATGTGCTTCTCCCACCCCTCACCATAAATGCCTTTCACTCAAAGTGTCTATCACATTGTATAAGGCAATGTGATAAGACAATATGATAAGACAATGTGACAATTTATAAGACAGGAATTAACATTCACCATTTGACAAATAAACTAAAGCATTATGAATTAGTCTCCAACAGATTTTGTCATATGTATACAGTACATATATTATATGAAATGCATGTATTCTTACTATAATCTCTTCCATACGTGTGCACACACACACACACATACACACCCCTACACATATGTATATAATGCATAAACTCTTACTATTTTCTCTTCTACTGCCTGAAATAAGTTCTAACCAATTAAAAATTATTTAAACATTTTATTCCTCATCTTGTCTCTACCATTGCTTGTTTTATTTGGCTGAATCTCTGTCAAAAATACTGACAGAGAGATTTTCTGTCCATAAGCTTGTCAAACATTCCTCATGCTTGCCATGGAGGAAAGGAGGAGAACTAATGCCTGAGGCTTGGTTCAGGAGGGTCTTGAAAATAGAGTTTCAGAGCTAATATACTCAGGGAACTAAACATGTACTAAATGTGGATGCAAGATGTCCACTTATATGTGCCAACTTGTCACTTAAGTGTCAATGTGTGGGCTGAGCTTAACTGGGTAGTCATTTTGGAAGCAGTCTCTTAACTGCTTAGATAAGTAGATATGCAATAACCACTTTCTTAGCACAGCGACTTGACCTAATTTTATAATTTCCTGTGCTTCCCTGAAGAATGGTACATTTACAGGACCCGTCATCCGTATATTCTTGCTTTCTGTCATTAGTAATTCTTATGAGACTTTATGAAATTTCAAATAAGTTTTGGAAGCCACATTTTAATCATAGCTAGCAAATATTTTTTAAGATAAAGCACTTTTTAGGAGTATATTTCAATAACAATAAACCAGCTTGAAAAATTTTACATAAATTAAATAGATTGCACAAGTACATGTATTCAAAGTATTTCAAATTGATAGCTTTTTCCCTCCTGAATTTCCAGATACTGTTTAAGGTGCTGCCAATTAAATACGATAAGCACTAATGTGGCATTTCCAATCTGATTTTCAGATCATGTAGCACAAAATTAGCATGGAACATTAATCCAAAACTAATGTGGATAGATATCAGAAGTTACCTTAAGAATGCTAGGTTATGTATGACTGATTCTTGATCATTCTTCAAACTTTGAGATACTATTCCTTTAAGGCATGAGGGTTATTTCACTGAATATTGCCAAAATTTGCATGTCTGTGTTTGTCTACTTTATGATATCTGTTATTGAGTACATCTACAGTGTAAGACCTTGCTAAGCAGTAGATATCTTCAAAAAAGGTGACATGGTTCTATCTTCTAAAATTCCAAATATAACATAGAATATTCCATTTTCATTTTATCAGATATATATAGTGAAGGTCATATTTCTATAATAAAAAAACAAAATCATGGTTCAGAAAAATTTGCTTTACTCAAAGTAGCATTTTTATGAAGTGCTTGGGCCAAGATTCAGCAAAGGAGTTCCATTTATTAAGTAAGTAATTTTCATTTTCCATTTTGGTTCATTTTTCATTCATGTAACAATCACTGAGTGCCTATACAGATAGTCTCCAACTTTATGTTCTAATTAATGACAGAGAAAACTGCATGATGTGTCAAGGAGCATCTATAAAATGATTCTGTTTATGATTTTTGGACTTTATGATGGATTTATCAGATTATTAAATGCATTATCAGTTTATGATGTTTTTGACTTATGATGGGTTTATCAGAACATAATCTCACTGTAAATAAAGGAGCATCTGTACTGTGGTATACAACTTACATTGAGAAAATTAAGGAGAGTCAGACAGACCTCAACCAAGTAATTTATGAGTCTTTGGACTCCAAGTCAATTTTTTTTTCCAGGTTTTCTGGCAACTAGTTGATTTCACATTCCGTTATTATAATAGTTCTTATTTTTTAATGAGTTATTATTTCTATTTATATAATTCCTATTTCAGCAATATAAGTGAATCTCTTTCACGACCTCTGTATTCACAGTTTGGCAAAAGGACTGGCAGACTGAAGGAGAAAAAAATAAACACTTCTAAAATATTTTTACTATAGAGCTCATTAATTCAGTCTCTCCTTAGAGTAGAGAGCTCAGATTTTCAGCATTTGTAGGAAGCATTATATCTACTTGTTAGGTGTTTGACAGGTACCTGTCTGCTCTTTCATAACCATAGTTCCTCAAACTAAAGTGGAGGAAATAGTATGAGAGAGGTCCTGGAGAACGTGAGACCAAGGGTCCCAGTCAGTCATATCTCTCTGCATCAACGCTTTTTCTAGTCCCCTTTTTTGACCAGAGAGACCATGTGACTTCATTGCTCCATGGGACATTAACAAACATGCTACAGCAGAGGTTTGAAAAGCGCTTGGTCCATTGGAGCTTCCCTTCACTTACTGCTAAGAATGCCTCTGCTATCAGCTTAAACTGTCAACTTACAACATGTTTTAAGCTATTTAGTCTGTTTCACAGCAATAAACAACAAATACAGAGACCTTGGTTCAGACTTGTGCATGTTTTGTGTCAGTCATGTGTTTGAGAATGCTTCCCCTGGAATGATTTTTCATGACCCAGTTAGGGAGGAAAAGCATGCCCAAGTATTGTCACTACTAAGTCTAGAGCAATGCTGGCAACTCTTGCTATCGTACATGCCAGCTGTAAAAAATCAAGCAAACAAACAACACCCTACGTCTAGATTACTTCTATTAAATTAAATTGTATTCAAGGAAAAAGTACTAGAATGAAAAAGGAATATAAACAGGATTGTTAAGCTTGAAGTCACATTGGACATTTATTTACAAGGCAGTGGTCTTTGACACATATTTAAGGGTGAAGAATCGACTGAGAAATTTTCTGAACTCAAGGGTTCACTAAAAGTCATGTCGAAAGTAACTACGCTCGAGACCAAAAGCAAAGGTGAGATGTCTTTGTGCAAACCATAAAATGACTTTTAAAAAAGAACAAAAAAACAACAACAACAACAAAAAAAGAAAAATAAGAAAGACACAGACTGTATGGAATTTTCCACAATTATTTTCCCTGATTTTCACATCCCTCTCCCTCTCTTATTTTCTCTGTGATGATGGTGGGAGGAGCAAAGGGAGCAGGTAACAGGGTGAGAATGAAAATCCACATTTTTCTTCATAACGTTTCTTGTTGGTGCATGCATTTATACTGTACTGTTTATTTTTAATCTTCCCTAATTTGTAAACTGGGTTGAAATTTTTCAAGTGCTCACCTGTTATCTGTGTTGTTATGGTTTTGCAACATGACTTTTGAATAAAGTTAGAAATACAATAGTTTCAAATATAAATTTTGGGTCTCCCAAGTTAAACACCCTAATTAAGCTTTTACACAAATGGTAAAAAATCTACTATTACTATTATTACTTTAACAATAACAGCTACTCTAGTAATATAATACATGTATTTTACTAGAATAATCTTGAATGTGTTATAGAAAACTATAACAAACAGGTTTTTTTTTTTCTGGTTTGTAGCATCAGGTATGCCTTTAAATACTCACTATGTTAAAACAATGTTTTCTAAAACTGCACAAGCTTTATTTTTGTTGTCATTTGAGTTTTTAAAGTTAGTGCTATGAATTTTTAAAAAGAATGTCTTCAAAATATAATTTGCTATAAAATATATAGTGCAATCATATAAATCATATCAGTATAGGTATGAAAACTCCATAGAAATATTTTAAGCAATAGTTGGAAAATTCCTGGTATTTCATATGTAAAGAAAGAGTGGTATGAAGATTTGAGTGGAAATAAATGGATAACAAGAAGGAGAAAGAACTGTTGAAGAGAAATAGAGAAAGACAGAGCAAGATAACAGCACAGGGGCTGGTGAGAATGGGTTAAAATCAGGGACTACTGCAAAAGTAAATGTGTTAATGATAAATGCAGACCAAACTTGAAAGCAATGAAAAATCAAGTATGGACAGATTATTTCAATAGCCAATAATATGAAATAACAGCCAATTGTAATAGATTATATTTTATTAGGTGTGGGCAGTTTCTCAAATTAAAACAAATATTAAGCTTGTACAGGAATACAAAGCCTGTCTAGATCCACTGACTTCAACACTAATCTCCACCACCATGAATTGCTCTAAATGATCCATTTTTAAGTAGAAGGATACTGAAAGATGGAATATAGGCTCTTGGAGATGAAATCACTGAATCTGAATCCTAGTGTTCACACACTTAGTACCTCTATTTTAATCAAAAAAGTTTTTTTACCCTTACCTTCAAAGAAATAGCAAAAACATTTTACATAGTGAAAATGTCCACGTGTTCTCAAATTTCTAAAGCCATAACATCATTTAGGACTTCATCATTTCCAACCCAAATTTTGGCTTTCCCTTCCTATCCAGTCTCCTCCAATTTTGCTCTCTCCTAGTCCACCATCCACAAATCTACGAGACTGATGCATTTAAAATGAAAATCTTTCATATTAGTTATCTGACAATCATTTAATTGCTTTCCACAATAAAAGTCCATACATTGTAGCATAGCGTGAAAGGCCCTTCCTGATTTGATCTGTATTTATCTCTGTACAAGTACTAGGAGACCAACACGGTCTTCCTCTACTCTTTCCTATGTATCAGGCAGTATAGGCATCCTGAATATTTTGAATTTTCTCAAAAGTGCCAGGTTCTTTCACATTGCTTACTTTTCAAATCAAATTTTCTATTCAGAATGCTTTTCTTCCCTTTGATACCCAATATATTTATTACATTTCAAGCCTCAGTTCAAATGTCACTATTTCTGTAAAAAGTTTCCAATCCTTTCCAAGAAAGTATTTTTTCCTTTCTATTCTCGTCACATCTCAACTTATCCTTATGATCGTGCTTATCACTATACTATATTTATCTGTTCATGAGTTAGTATTTACACTTAACCATAAGTCAATGAATGGTCAGTGACAAGATTTTAAATATCTTTGCAATATCTGTTTGTATCTAGCACATACAGCAGGTAGTTAATAAATCAAAATGAATAAATGAATGAGTAGTTCAAGCCAAATAAATCCTTAGCAAATAAATACACTAGTAATATACTCATTTAGTATGTAAGAGGTGTTCTCTAGTTTATTCATTTAGTATTTGCATACATATTACCATATCTATTAAGTACAATCATTGCCTATCAGTTGACAAGACTAAATATGTCTATTGTCACAGGACACAACATGTCTGATGACTAAAAAAACTGGAGGAAAAAGTTGAAAATGTTTTTAGAGCTTATTTTTTATTTTAGTATCAGCTAAATATAAATGTTTGAAGACCTTACATAATCACTAACTATAGCTGATCCTCTCGTAAAATTTTTCAAAATCTAGTTCTTGAGCTTAGTCAAATACATTTGATTTGAGCTTATTATCCTTAACTAAATTACCTTAAATGTAGAATTTCCTATTGATTATTGAGTAAATGTAATTTAAAATGTTTCTTAAATCTTTATTTTTACCAATGTTTAATTATTTCTTTGTAAAGTTATCATCCTTTTGATATGAGACCAAATCTACAATCAAGGAAGAAGAGTGCTGAAGGAAGTAGAAAAGATTTGTAAATAGGTTTTTGGTGGTCCTTGATAATTTAATTTGATTAGTTCAAAAGTTACAGAATTATATAAGTCTGAAGGGTAATAGAATGTTACAGATAGTTTGATCTATAAGTTTGATCTGATCTTGGTTTATATGGAGTCATAGGGAAGGGTAATCCAACTGATTCTGAAAAATGTTTCTAAAGCCACAGGTAGGTTAGCAAAGGGATCTCTGATTTGTTCATTTTATTTTTTCTCCAGATAGGTAAATTACTAGTCCCTGACACTGTCGAGTCCTTGCAAACAAATGTTCATTTTATAATTTGTAGGTTTGAGTTCACTGTGGAAGACTGTGTGGCAATTCCTCAGGGATCTAGAACTAGAAATATCATTTGCTCCAGCAATCCCATTACTGGGTATATACCCAAAGGATTATAAATCATTCTATTATAATAACACATGCACACGTATGTTTATTGTGGCACTGTTCACAATAGCAAAGACTTGGAACCAACCCAAATGCCCAACAGTGATAGACTGGATAAAGAAAATGTGGCATATATACACCATGGAATACTATGCAGCCATAAAAAAGGATGAGTTCATGTCCTTTGCAGGGATATGAATAAAACTGGAAACCATCATTCTCAACAAACTGACACAAGCACAGAATACCAAACACTGCATGTTCTCACTCATAAGTGGGCGTTGAACAATGAGCATACACGGACACAGGGAGGGGAATATCACACACTGGGGCCTGTTGGTAGGTGTGGGACTAGGGGAGGGAGAGCCGGGTATCAGGAGATAGGGGAGGGATAGCATTAGGAGAAATACCTAATGTAGATGATGGGGTGATGGATGCAGCAAACCACCTTGGCACATGTATATCTATGTAACAAACCTGCACATTCTGCACATGTACCCAGGAACTTAACATATAATAAAAAAAGAAAAAAAAATGTAGGTTAGAGTACATTTAAAAGGGAAAAAAGAGGAATGCATAAATCTTTACTTCTGCTTGTAAAACCATTGTTAAATGTTGTTTATAATGATAAGAAGTTAAAATCGGTAGTAGTATGGTCCTATTTTTTGCTTGTTGAGAAAATAGGATACACCAATAATTAAGAGTATAATGTATAGTATGGGAGCCACTTTATTACATTTCTTGTACAACTGCCAAATTACTCTAACTTTATATGTATTATGTAATTGTTCTATGAGCTAGAAAAGAATGTATAGGCACATGTCTGTTTGGATGTTCTTTTACAAGAAGCATCAGGTAGAATTTTCTCCTTTGGCATACAATTATACATTTTAAGATAATTAGGAAAACGGACAGAGGAATAGAATTCTGCCTTCTAATGTGTGCAATTTCAGACAAAATATGTCCTGTCTGTTGTGTTTTTTTATTATAGATAGAGTCATCTGTTAATGTGGATTATCGGAAATAAAGTCAGTTCACCATAAAATGTCCAGGTTGAGACTATATATTCTTAGAATACAGTCACATATGCCAAAAAATTAATGAAAACTGCAGCATAATTTTTCTACCTTGTGGAACTATCAGATAAAGTAATGTCTGATGATAAATTGGGTTTATGGTGAGCCGCTAGATTCAATCTATGGTAGTAAATCTTCTAAACTAACTTCACATAGCCTGCAAGCCAGAGTCAATGTAGTGTTCACCAAATGTCCCTTGAATCAAACGAAATTTGACATACTACTATCCCCCTATGAAATTATCTCTTATATGAGGTCACAAAGAGCTCGCAATAATATGGAGAAAAGAAATATTCTGAATAAAGTAATTGAAATTCCCTTTCAAATATACTCCATTACTTCAGTAGATATCCATTCATACCTTACAGTTACATTACTTGATGCCTCACAGAATTTTTTTCCTTTATGTGGAATGCAGATAGACATTCTTTTATCAAATAAGATTTATTACTAAATAGCTTTCCTATGAGGTCTGCTTCCCTTTCCCTGAGGAATTCTCCTCAGTATTAGAGTCCATTAGCTGCTAACTACAATGCTATTTCATAAAGTGCCTGGTTTCAGAAAATGTTAATTAAAAAAAAAAAACAGCTAAGGATTTAGGACTACACAGAGCTATTTACCTCAAATACACAAAAGTTTTTGTAATCTCTTATGAGATATCCTAGAATTCGTTGTTTTTTTTTTTAATTTCAAGGTACTTGTTGGTATCTCCTATAAGTTGCTTTACTCTATTTATATTAATAGGTGACACTAAGTGGTGATTGTGGCTTTCTTTAAACCAGATGCCCAACATTCATATTCTTGCCAAGTTAGATTATATAAACTGAAGTCAAGGGTCAATAATTATCCAGTGACTATTTAACTCAACATGCTTATATTTCTTTTGCAGCTGCCAGAATACTCAGAAGCCAAATAAAAACCAATAAAAGCTATCAGTTCATGTTAGGTACCTGTAGCACCTACTCTATCCCCTTACTTTGATTACCTCTGTTTTGTTTTACTCCGAAATATTTTATTCTATGAGGTTTCATGTATATGCAATTTAGTTGCTTTCAAAATACAAAATGTCTGAATTATAAGTAATAAAAGATATCTAACGTCTCACAAAGAAGAATATAGCTCCATAGTGACAAGTAGATAAAAACACCTTTACATAAATAAATACTAAAAATATATAGGCAAAATTATTCAACTCTTCCAATTCCATATTAATGGGTAATTAATTTTTGTTAACTTTCTTTACTGACATTATAGGATGCACGATATTATTCTATTTTAGCTCCAGCAATCAAGGATCTATAGAATAAATATGAATATTCTATGTTCATTCTATAGATCCTTGATTGCTGGAGCTAATCAGTGGGATCTATAGAATGAATATTCCACTAAAGACACGATTCATGCCTACTATGGCAATTATATGAAATATGAAGAAAGATTAATGACAAGTTTGTTTAGGAAGGTAATGAAAGTGAAATGTTATTTGGAAACTTATGATCCCATAAGATATAACAAAGATAAAAAAAAATCTAAAGGAAATTTCCAATTTAAATACAGTAAAATGTAATAAAATCATACCATGATTTTGGAGGCATAATGTTCAGATAATCTTTCTGAATAAATTAGACTTTGCATTTAAAATTAACTATCTTTTTCTAATGTTTTAAATTTTTCATATATTACATATCAACAACTAGAAAGCCACCTTTCTCACAGAAAAATAGAGTAGGAGAAACTGTACATGTATACAGAGGAACAAAATAAAAAGCAGAAAATACAAATGTTGTTAAGCAAAGGGCACCTGCTACTGGCCTGGAAGAGCAAGATGAAGAGGTCAGTTGAGAAGTTCAGGAAAAAGTAAAGGTATTGGGGATTTCAAACATTATGGATAAATAAGGTGCTTTGGCAAGAAGGAATTTCTTGCGGACCAAAAAAAAAAAAAAAAACCAAAAAGGAAAAGTGAGCATAAAATTACCAGAAATCAAAAAAATCTTGCAGTTGCAGGAGGAACTAATTATAGAAGAATGCTATGAGCTAAGACCATGAAGATCAAATTATAGCCAGATCACAGAAGGTCTTGTCAATCGTGAAGAAGTTAGAACTACTTTAAGTTGCAATTGTTGACTTTGAAGCACTTGAGCAAAAGAGCAATACTGGTGGAGTTGCATTTTTAGACAGGTATAGAGAGAAGCTGGAAACAGGGAAACTGATGAGGACGTGTGCGCAATAGGAGCAATGAAGTAAATGGAGGTCTACACTATTGCTATGGCAACAGAAATGAAAAGAAAGAAATACATTTGAAAAATATGTAGAAGATCTATACATATAGGACTTAGTAACCAAATCGAAACTGGGTAGAAGAGAATAAAGTATAATTAGAATTTGGTTTGCATGACTGGTAGACCGATGAAACCATTAAGATAGAATGAGTCAGGGACAAGGGCTGGCTTGAGAACAGTGGCTGAGCAGATGGAATACTTAATTTGGGAAGTACTAACAAGAAAGTAAAACAAAAACAACATGCCTAAAATGAGCATAGGTACCAGAAGCACAGGCATAATGAGGTCAAGACAAGATGAGAAGCGTGAAGAAGTGAAAGCAAGTGAGGTCTACTTTTAAGAAGTTTAGCGCTAAAAAAAAAACTAACAACAACAAAAAAAAGAACACAGAAAAGATATGTTGAGTAAGTGGCTGGAGTTTGGTTTGCTTGTTGGTTTCTTATTTTCATCTAGGAGCAGGTAAACCAAAATGCGTGCGTTCAAAAGTAAAAAGGGCCCAGTGGAGAGGGTAAGATCAAAGATTCAGTAAAGACTCTTAACACAGGATTCAGTCTTATTCCAGAGGGGGGATGTATTCAAATTCAAACCCACATGGTCACCCTTTAGTAAAAGAAAACCATTTTTCCTTATTTGAAATAGAAAGAGGATAAAGGATTTGATGATACAGATAGTCTGAGATAAAATGAAGGAAACTAGGGAGAGTCACATTTGACAGCTTTGACTTAATAATGTGTTTTTAAAAATACGTTGCAGGAAAGAAGTGTAGGGAAAAAAATGGAGTTATGAAGACAGTGGGAAAGGTCTGCAACTATAGCTCTATAGCATATTCAAAGGAGTCAGGAAGAGATGAATGTAAGAACTATTGAAGAGTAGTGCTGCTTTGGCTGAACATTTTATTAAAACGATTCTTTTGCTGTGACAACCATTGCAGAGCTAAAAGATTGAAATTGTCCTCTTTTAGTGGGACCCAATATACTTCCCAATAATTCCAACAAAATCAAATAGTATAGAACTACACTCTAGATTTCAAAAAATCATAAATGTGTCCTTTTCAAACTGACGAGCAAGACATCACTAAATAAAATATGACCTAAGTGTGCCTAAGTGAAGTTGTTAGATATTTTGTGTACATGGCACGAAGCCATGGCACTTGATGTTTGATCTACGTGCAAGAAAATCTGCAGCCTTAATCACCAGTAAACCTCAGGAGACTTTTGCATATCAAAGAGACAAATCGTTTTAATATTATGTGTGTTTAAAAGGAAATTGGATCTATGGATAGAGCGATGACTTTGAAAACAACTGCAAAAAGGTTTTCTGAAATCATGGGCCTAATGTTTGTGCCACAGCACACTGCCCATGATTATATACCTCCAGTTATGCAGAATATGTAGAAGCAAGGACACATTTACAGAACTCCATCTCAGTGCAAACGGTATTTAGTGAGACGATTTACCCAAATATACTTTGATAAATCTAGGCACTTCGGAACATAATAACAATAATCTCCTTACATAGGTATTGAGATTTAGTGGCTCACAGAGAAAACTCTTGCCAGCTTTCATCCCATGTATCCTGGCAAGGCAATTCCTGTAGTAGAAGCAGCTTTTAGGAGGAAGAGTTTCCTAGATCTCCTCACGCTCAGCAAGGTAGCTAACCTTTGCAGGCAGATAACAAGAGATCCATTTCGGTCTGTGTGCAGCAAAATTTGGTGCCAAGTCAGCTAATTTTACAATCTGCACTTGAGCACATGGCATGCAGAAAAATAATTGTCATGGAAGTTAATAAGAAGACTATATTTTAAGTCAACCACATCCTCTGTCAGATCCTACACCATCACCTTCCTTAATTGAGGGTACCTTTGGGCTCTCATTTGCTACTGTTCATGTTCTCAGCTTTCCACATAACTCTCTGAACACTCTGGCTTTTGGGAACTTGGTGGAAACCTGAACCTCTGCCATCAGATATGGTTTTGCCAGAATCTTATGAAATCAAATCATTCTTCAGACCACATTGTCTCCCACTATTCCCACCCACCACATTTATTGTTTTAGAGCACTGAAAAACAATATAACTAATCATACTATATATAAGCACTTAATTTTTATCAAAAAGGAATACAGAAAAGAAAAATGCAAGACTAAGAACCCAGAGAGCTCCATCTCAGTGAAGCATGTGAGTAGAGCTTTTGATCTACCATCCAGTTTCTTTCCTCATTCTTCAAGTAAGAAGGCCAGACTTCAGGTTCTCTATTCTTTCTATTCTTTTCTCTATTATTCTATGCAAAGTGACATGCTAAGTACTATAAACAACGGAAGAGGTAAATTGGGCTACTCAGACTTCACATTAACAGGGAAACTTGAGATCAAGCACAACCTATGTGCTGAGAATATTGAGAATAATCACACTGTGTAACAGTTTGAGACTGGCACACACAGTCCCCATTACAATTACTTGTGTGTGTGTTAGTGAATTTTTGTTTATAACGTGTGTTTATAAGTGTATGTATAAGTATCTCTACACTGAGGAAACTGAGTCCCAATATAATTAAATTGATCATTACACAATTGTACCTGAAGCTACAAATTCAAGTTGTTTCGAGTCTTATGACAGCATTAACTTTACTATATTACCATAACTAAATAGTATGGAAAAATTCCTAATTTAAAGCTCTGACTCTTGCAAACTTTTAAGCTTTGAATGACAGACAACATATAATTAGAGAGTTGGTGATAGCCTGGCTCTTGAGAAACTGGCCAAACAGAAGGCAGCACAGAGGTCTACTTCTATATATACAGATTGCTGCTGCTTTTGAGTGTCTCTGAAAAGACTTTAGTGAAAGGAAAATAGCCATAAAGGCTCCTTCCCTGTCATATTAATCAAAATCATATAACTCAGGTAAGTACTAAGTATAATACATAGTAAAAGGTGGTTCATCTAAAACATAGAGATGAAATATAATAGAAAGTGGATAAAATAGCAAGTGGTAATGAACACCTTAAATATACCTTACCAGTAATGGTATAAACTTTACATGCATGGGCTGGGTGCGGTGACTCACACCTATAATCCCAACAGTTTGGGAGCCTGAGGTGAGCAGATCACAAGGTCAGGAGTTCGAGACAAGCCTGGCCAATATGGTGAAACCCCATCTCTACCAGTAATACAAAATAATTAGCTGGGCATGGTGGCAGGTGCCTATAGTCCAAGCTACTTGGGAGGCTGAGGCAGAATAGCTTGAACCCAGAAGGTGGAAGTTGCAGTAAGCCAAGATCACACCACTGCATTCCAGCCTGGGCAACAAAGCAAGACTCTATTTCAAACACATACACACACACACACACACACACACACACACACACACACACACTCTTACATGCATACATGCATGATTTGTAAGATTTGATCTCTTCTTCACTATCATCTATTAAAATGAGATTACTTTTTTTCCTATTGTACATCTGAGGATATTAAAGCTAAGAAAGTTTAGTTTACTTGGCTGAGGAGCCAGCCATTAGGCTGGCAGAGTACAAAGAGTCTGTGCCCGTACTCCCAGCCCAATGCTCTGTCCAATGCATCAAATCACACCCAAGGGCATTTTGCATGCCCAAGAGAACTCATTCTCTTCAAATAGAGAAGGGATCCACTTACCACATTATTATCCCTTACTAATATTTCATGCCTTTCCAAATTTAGAGTCTTTGCAAATACTTCATTAACTTAGTAATAGTTATACTTAATGAAAATAGCACTTACTCATATCTTTGAACTTAAGACGAGACCAACATAATTTAAAAATGCATCATGTATATGCCATATAATAAAATATATGCTTAACTTCTTTATCTAATTTTCATATTAGCTTGCACTTGAGAAGTATAAGTAATTTGTATTCTTTAAGGCATGCTATTTGTCAATAATTCAGAGAGATTTTCAAGAATGTGCACCACAATTATTTATTCCTTTATTCAAAGCCTTTCAGAATTTATAGTCCCTAATCTGTAGTTTATATTTTATGAATACTTAGGTATGCAAAATCTGAGAGAGGAGTCCAGTTCTACTTTAAATTAAGCTATTACCCTTGAAAAGAACTATAATATTAAAATTTGTTCATATATTTTATTGGCATGTTGTTTGGCAAATGTGCTTTCCCCAGTTCATGTACGGATCAGTTCGTAGTCATTATTTAAAACCATTCTGTTGGCCTTTGTTCTTTCTTTGAAAAGGCTTAATTTGGAAGACTTAAAAGATTTTAGCAAATATGACTGCTGCTTTACCATCAAGTCTTATACAATTCCAGTATTGTTGGTTGTTCTTATCTTGGGGGGGCACTTACATTCTTTGATAAGAAGAAAGACAGGTTATTTATGATTTCAACATTTTTAGTCACTTGTAACGTATTTGATTTATAAACATTTCCAAGCACTCTGAGAAGTCAAAACCCCAACACACTTACATGTAACTACTTGACACTTTACTCAAGAAGTCAGGATTTGTATGTTTTTAGTCCAGCATATTTTAGAGGTTGTAAAAATATTTAAGTTACATATGTTGATATTTCTGATTAGTTTGACTCAATACACAGTTTAAAATACCTCAAGTGGCAAAATACACGTTATAAAATATAAATTGGAGGCTCTCTTTTGAACAAAATAGTATCAGGTGTGCTGGGGCCAAGGAGAGAAATAAATTATTGTCACAATTTATTAATTACATTTGCTTATTTCCTTAGTTCACTAGAGAATTAATTTCTGAAACAAAATGACTGAGTCTGTGATTACAAATAATGCCATTGTTCTGTTTTACATAATAAAGTCAATCCCATGGCAATTGTGGCTTTTTCTTTTTTAATAATGAAATGCAGTTGAGCATTGTGGATGAGATCCTTAATGAGACCTCTTTGGGTTTGATCTTGGCCCTTTCCACTTCTCACTTGTGTGATCTGGAGCTAATCTTCAGCCCAGTTCATTATCTGTAATCGGATGATTAAAATATTATCTACCTCATAGTGTTGTTTTGAGGATTAAATGAATTTGGCACATTCAGCAACTCGATCAGTGAAATCAGTGTGTGGCACAAAGCAGATACTATGAAAGTGTTCTTATCCTTGTTATGTTGAAGTCTGTAAACAATATTTGCTAATAAAGTGATTTTCAAAGTATTTGTGTGCGTTTTTCAATTAGAAATTAGGCTCATTTAAATTTACTTGTCCTTAATACCAATGTTTTCTTAGTTCCTTCTAAAACCTTCATCTGAACAAAATGAGACAACACTAAACTTCACCCTAGCTGTGTGTTACATACCAGAGTAACTTCATAGCATCAGTTCAAGGTATTATTTTTCAGTTAAAGTTTAATTTTTTCTTCTGTGGGAAGAAAGAGAAGCAAATAAGAAAGGCTACCTCTGGAGCAAAGAAAGAGCTTTTCCATTAGCTTCTGAATTAAAAATTTCTTATATTTCTCATTTACATACTTTATAATTTATAATTTCATTAGTGAGACTAATAGAAGCAGCTTCAAGTTCAAGAGCAATTCCAAATTATTTTGAAGAGGTGTTATCAGTAGATTATTACATTCAAATAGGAGAATACATACAGAAAACTTTGTACTTCATTATGTATATATAAATATATATGGCTTATTTTATTCCTTCTTTCATTCATTGGTGGACAGTTTCCATACCTTAGTAATTGTGAATGATGCTTCAGGGAACATGGGTGTACAGACATATTTTTAAAGATACTGACTTCATTTACTTTGAATGTGTGCCTTAAAGAGGGATTGTGAATTTTATGGTAGTTCTATTTTTAATTTTTTTGAGGGTTGTTCATACTTTTTTCCATAATGGCTATACCAGTTTATGTTTGGACCAACAGTAGACAGGGTTCCAGTTTCTCCACACTCTCATCAACACTTGTTATCTTATTTTTGATAAAAGTCACCCTAACATATGGAAAGGAATATCTCACTGTACTTTTGATTTGCATTTTCCTGATCATTAGTGTTGTGTTGTTCACTTCTTGGATGATTGGTGATTTACCTATTGGCCATTTGTATGTCATCTTGAAAAAATGTCTATTCATTTTTTTTAAGTCAGGTTATTCATTTCGTTTTGTTGGCTATTGAGTTGTATGAGTTCCTTATATATTTTGGATTTTGTCTCATGTCAGATACATGGTTTGCCATTATTTTCCCTTATAACATCAGTTGCCTTTTCACCTATAAGTTATTTCCACTGTTATCCATAAGGTTTTTAGTTTCATGTAATCCCATGTTTATTTTTGCTTTTGTTCTCTCTGTTTTTGGAATCATATCCATGAAATCATTGTCAAGAGCATGTCAAGGAGCATTTTCCTTATGTTTTCTTTTGGAAATTTTATGGTTTCAGGCCTTCTATCTTTAATCCATTTTGAGTTTATTTTTTTGTACGGTATGAGTTTAATTCCATTTGCTTGTATGTGAATATATAATTTTCCTAACACCATTTATTGATGATCCTATATTAATGATCCTATCTTTTCTCCATTGTATGTTTTTTAAGCTCTTGTCAAAGATTAGTCACCCATATATAAATGATTTTATTTCTGGCTCCCTATTCTGTTCTTTGGGTTTATGTGTCTGTTTTTATACCAATACCATACTGTTTTGATTACTGTACACTGTAATATAGCTTGAAATCAGATAATGCAATGTCTCTGCCTATTTGTTCTTTCCCAAGATTCTTTGACTATTCATGATATTTTGTGGTTCCATATAAATTTCATAATTATTTTTAGTTTCAAAAATAAGAAGTTTGGTAGATATTGAACTGATCTGTAGGCCACATTGGATAGTATAGACATTTTAACAATATTAATTGCTCCAATTCACAAACATGGGATTTTTTTTCCAATTATGGTTACTCATCAATATCGTCCATCAATGTTTTATAGTTGTCAGTGTCTTTCATCTCCTTGATTAAATGTATTCTTAAATATTGTATTTTTTATAGCTCTGTTAAATGGGATTCTTTTTTAAAATTATTTTTCAGACATTTCATTGTTAGTGTATTGAAATGCTATCAATTTTGTATATTGATTTAGAATCCTGCAACTTCACTGAATTTTTTATGTTTTACCACGTGTGTGTGTGTGTGTGTGTGTGTGTGTGTGTGTGTGTGTGGTGTTTAGGTTTCTCTACACAAGACTATGTCATTTGTAAACAGAAACCATGTAACTTCTTCCTTTCCAATGTGGACGTCTTTTATTTTTGTTCTTGCCTAATTGTTCTGGTTAGGATTTTCAGTACTATGTTTAATGAAAGTGTTAAGAGTGATAACCCTTGTCTTGTTCCAGATATTAGAGAAAATGTTTTCAGCATTTTATCATTGAGCAGGAGTCAGCGGTGAGCTTGTCATATTTGGCCTTTATCTTGTCGAGGCTACCCCAAACAATAGGCTGGTATCTAAAGTTCTTTTGTAATTTAACTATGCATTTTCTGAAAACAAGCATAATACAAGATAGTATTGATCAGTTATTAATGCCTTATTATAAAGAAAACTATCTGTCATTAGAGTATGTTTCTACGAAAAAAAATAGCAAACTATACCTATCAAACTATAGTTAACAGATTATAGTTGATAACCAGAATCTGGATACCTTGATTTCCATTTTATCATTTCAGCTAGTTACTGTTTAATTACAAAGACCACATATTTCCTTGCTTTCCTCAACATGTGCCATATATTCTCAATACTAGATACAACTACCCTTCTCTATTCCTCACCTAAATCCTTACAGTGCTGATGATTTTGGAAGACAGTACAGGGTTTTATAGTTTAATCATGACAATGCATCTTCTCCAAGCTCTTTGAGCCAAGAAATTCCTCAGAATACTTTTGTAAAAAAAAAATGGAAAATGATAACTTGTGCTTTATCATCACCAAAAACAGCTGTAGCAAGACATACTGTTTTCAGCATCCACTTCTACCATGCTCACTACTGTAACTCACAGTAGACTATGCTCCCTACTTTACTGAAAAGATACAAACCATTACCTAGAAATCGTTGTTCCACCTTAAACATATTCCCTATTTTGAACCTCTTCTCTCCCATAGTTCTTGTGTCAGAATGTGTTCACCTTGAAATTATTCCTTGTGCTTACATTTTTCATTCCTGACAATTCAGATCTTGCATTGTTTCCTCTTGCCTTTGGATCCTTCAACCATTTACTTGCTTCCCTGTACCCAAAGCATGTATGTGAGATTCTTCTTTAATTCTAAAAATGTTTACACACACACACAGATACATACACATGTATGCACAAATACACACACAAACACACACACATAATAGAAAGATCTGAGAGTTGTTGTGAAGATTAAATAATGTGATTGAATGTACTGTGTACAGATAAAGATGTTCGAAACCTCAGTAAGAGGCAAGAACTTAAAGTTGAGAGCACAAAAATATTTTTAGAATATTTTCTCCAGAGACACATAGTGTATATTTGATTTTTTAAAAAAGAATAATTTTTAAAAAGAATAATTTTTAAAATTTTCTATTCTATACCATCACTCAACTAACCTGTTATCACACTGTTATTGGTTTTCTGTCTCCCCAAATTTTAAGAAAACTGCTCACTCAAAGTTTACCAGTGATCTTCTTGACACAAACTAACAATCTATTTTTTTTTTCAGTCTCCTTTGGAATCTCTGTAGCACTGCTGAGAGCTTTCTTAATGTTTTCTTCTTTCTTTACTTTAGGTGAAGTAATTCTCATTGTTCTTCTTCTATCTGCTTTTAGTTAACGAGTTATTTATCCTCCTTTTGACCCTTAAAAATTCTTTCCACCTCTAATTTCTGTGTTTTAGTTCCCTAACTTCACTGTCGTCTACTTGATCCTGATATATCACTTTATGCAGAAATATCTAGCTCTATATTTCTTGCCTTAACCTATAAATCATACTTACATGTCCAAAGACATTTTTTATTTACATCTCCCCTCTGATGCCCTGGCTACACCTCACACTCAACATTATTTAAACCTGACATCACCCCGGTTATTTTACTTCACTGTAGTTTTTAATTTCTCCTGTTCACGATCTCTCTCCCTCTCCATCTTCCCTTTTGCCTCTTCTAACTGTTAGCCTATAATTTGGATAGAAACTTTATAGGACACATTCATCTTTTGTTGAGAACTAATAGAATATGTTCTCCAAATTCTGTGAAATGATTGGTAAAACCTCTGTTCATTAAGTTGTTCAAAATTTCAATGATGTAAATATTTCTTCAACATTTGCTTGTAAGGAAAAAACTATTACTCCTACTGAATGTAATTGCTTTCAGTAGATTATAAAATATGTATAATTTAGTAGATTATAAAATATATATAACCAATTGTGTTACCTTTTTTGCTTTGACTGCTAGGAAATCACAAAATAAGATTTAATGAAGTTATAAAAAACATATTAGAATTTTATTTCTAATCTCTTGTTCTTCTATTTCTGTTTTAATACTCATATAGCTGTCTTTGTTATGAGCCAACCAAAAATTGTTTATGCCTCAGGCTCACTAGAACCAAGTAGAAAGAAGCCTTGCGGTCCTTGTCTATTACATAAAGATGAAATACTCATTAAATAAACTACTTCAGACTCTGTTTCATTCATAAAACTTGATAAGGCCAAGCAATTTCAGCAGCAGGAGAAATAGGAACCCATAAAAACGTAACAGAAAAATAGAACAAATTAAATGGGTACAGTTTTAAAGCGCTGTTTTGAAATACCATTTCATAGCTATCGTTGTTTAAAAACCTGATAATAATTTTTGAAGCTCCATTTACCAAGTGAATCAAAACCTCTGCATAATGCATATTGCACTGGCCATGCAATCACTAAGCATCATGGTGTTGGTTAGCACTATTAGATGTGGAAACATTTCAATTTACTTTTGTTTGTTTAAAAGATCAAAGTGAGAACTTTAACTCTAGAGACACATAAAATGCAGAGATTAGGGCTACAGTTTAAGAAAATCAATTTTTTTCTTGTTTGTTGCTAGTTTTCATTAACAAATGTTATGGATCAGTCATCAAATAGATAAAACTTTTCTCTGGAAAAAGAACATAAATTCTGGCAAAACAGTAAGCCAGGCCTTGATTCAGACTCAGACACACCAGATTTGTCCCAGATTCAGAGATTCATCTTTTTTCAGTGTGCTTTCTTTTCGTACTAACCATCTCTTACAGGCAATGCAATGGAAACACATTTATAGTCTATATATACTTCCTTAATTTTCTTCAAACAGCTTTGCAGATGATACAGAATATAACTCATTTCTGTATCTAGGACTTCCTTTGTTAGAAAATTCATTGCATATATATAGACTGTTCCCAATTCATAAACAGGTAGTAGTCCAAAAACAAATTTTTTAAATCAGTAGCTAGGAATATGAAGGACATTTTTTCTTTAAAATGACTTTATATGAAGTATGGTATAATATGAAGTGGTGTATATTGGTTTCAGAATTACTTATAAAAGCCCAAATAAGCCTGGTACGGTGACTCATGCATGTAATCCCAAACTTTGGGAGGCCGAGGCAGATGGGATTGCCTGACGTCAGGAGTTCGTGACCAACCTGGCCAACATGATGAAACCCATCTTGGGAGAGAGATCCAAGATGGTCGATCACTAGCAGCTCAAGATTGCAGCTCCCAGTAAAAGCACAGAGAGCCAGTGGATGCCATACTTACTGATAAATTTTTGCTGCCCATGGACCAGGACATTCCCAGCGGAGGAGTCCCATGGGTCGCCAGCGCGACCCTTTCTGCTGGCGCGGCTTTTTAGCCAGCGCCTTGGCTCGGCGGCTGTTGGTGCGGAGTAAACGGGACTGAGTCTCCTTTTGGATGATGTTTGGAGCTCTGTGAAGGCAGAGCAGTCCATCCAGCTGATTGAAAAAGGGACTGAAGAGGGAAGTCAGACTGGAGACCCCCGGGCAGAAAAGCACCATGAATTTCAACGCTGCTGTTTTAGCCAGCATTGCGGGTCGCCACAGTGAAAATTACATAGATTCCGGAGCTGGGAATTAACAAGCTGGATGTCCACTCAGAGACCTAATTTGAAAGTTGGTAATTACAAAGACGACAGATGGATAAAACCATAAAGATGCCAAGAAGCCACCGTAAAAAAAACTGAGAACACTCAAAATCAGAAAGTCTCTCCTTCTACAGAGGACGCTAGTTCCTCATCAGTAACGGAACAAGGCTTGATGGAAAACGAGTGTGAAGAATCATCAGAATTAGGCTTCAGAAGGTGGATAATAAGAAACTTCTGTGAGCTAAAAGAGTATGTTCTAACCCAATGCAAAGAAACTAATAACTTTGAAAAAAGGTTTGATGAAATGCTAATGAGAATGGACAATTTAGAGAAGAGCATAAACAAATTAATGGAGCTGAAAAACACAATACGAGAAATCCGTGAAGTATGCACAAGTTTTAACAGTCGAATTGATCAAGCAGAAGAAAGGATATTAGAGGTCGAAGACCAACTTAATGAAATGAGAAGACAAGATCAGAGAAAAAAGCGTAAAAAGGAATGAACAAAATCTCCAAGAAATATGGTACTATGTGAAAAGACCTAATTTACCCTTAATAGGTATACCTGGAAGTGACGAAGAGAATGAATCCAAGTTGGAAAATATTTTTCAGGATATTATCCAGGAAAATTTTCCTAAACTAGCAAGGCATGACAATACTCAACTCCAGGCAATACAGAGAATCCCACAAAGATATTCCTCAAGAAGACCAACCCCAAGACACATAATTGTCAGATTTACTCGGATTGAAATAAAGGAGAAAATGCTAAGGGCAGCCAGAGAGAAAGGCCAGGTTACCCATAAAGGGAAGCCTATCAGACTCACA